>JAWWMW010000843.1:151973-164769 GCA_035048345.1 Echeveria elegans
GAATTTTAGCAGTTGGTCACAGATAATGTGAATGACTCGATGAATAATGTATTTTGAACAATAAATATTAATTATTCTTTAAACAATATAAACAATTATGTGAGTAATATATTTTGAGTCATGAATATTTAAAAGTGAAGAAATATATGGTGAGTTGGATTAAGAAGATGGTGGTGATGTGAGATGAAGAGTTGGAAACAGAAGAGGTCTATACTGAAGAGGAAACTACCGGCACAAGATTTGGTAGACAATCTTTTGACGAATTTTCCAGCAATAATCGTGACGGTTGAGCGAAATGAGATGATTTTCCAGCAATAATCGTGATGATGGAGCAAGAGAAGATATCAAAGGAGATCGAGGTTGTAATTATGTGAATGACGATATCAGAGAGCTCTAGGGTTTGAGGTTGTAATTAAGATGACGATGTTAATTTCGTATACTATCCTTATTCAATTCGGACACATGTCATCCAAAAATATTTCTAATTTTTAGACATTTTTAATCTTCATCGAACTTATCTTTTATTAGTGACTAGCGATTCATCCGTCGTCCCAGCAAGAATGCGAGGGAATAGACACATGTTGGGACGTGGGATGGTTTTTTTGAAAGGGTCCTTCTCTCATCGCTTTTGAAATCACTTAGAAATTTAATTTTTTTCGTGTCTCCATTCGATCTCTCTCAAACTTCTCAACGTTTTCCGCTACACTTTTAAAATTTAAAATTTAAAATTTTAATGGACCGAGCCCGTGTGATCTGTGTAAATTTAACTTTAAAACTTAATGGCATGAGCAAAATTTTGGGTTTGAATCAAAAAGTGGCGTATCACGTATGCCTCTTTAATCAACACCTGAATGGAATTCTTCAGTAGATGACGAAAGAATAGTTGGTTATCTAAGCATTGCAAGGCTGTGCGAGGGATTTGGATGTGTGGACATTGGACATAATTTATGTAGAGTAGGTTTTTTAAATTCGTGAAGTAGTGTACGCGATGTGGGATAAAGAACGTTTTGTGTCTGGATTTGTTTTCCAACATGTTTGACATGACTTGTAAATTAAATAAGAGAGGAATGATAAAACAGATAATTCATATATGAACCTTGCATCCATTCCTCCATATTCTATTATGTAGGAGTAGATAGATATGTCTATTCATCAGGAGACTCCTTTAAAAATCCGGCATTAAATTTTCAAATAATTTTATTAAATTTTATTCAAATTCAAAATAAAATACAAATAAGAAACGTGAATATCTTAAGAACATACGGAGTATAGCTATAAATATTGGGAATTAGAGAGAGGTCCCTGAGGAAGTGTAGTGTTGAGAAAGTTCCATTCCGGTCGGTCCCATCGTCGGCGGATATGCCACCAGACCTCTGCAGATTCTTCCGTACACAATCAATCAATCAATTTCCTTTCCCCCTTGTGTAGAAGAATATCCCTTCTCAGATATCCTTCTCAAGTTCGATTGGCTCCCCACATCACCATCTTACCTGTTAAATTTAACCCAACACGCCAGGGCCAGCCACGCCACTCCTTGTATAATTATATACATGGCTTCTTCCATTTCATTCAACATCTCCACTCTTCCTCTTCTTCCATCCTCTTCTTATTCTTCTCCTGCTGCTTACATTGCTTGCTCAGTTCATTTTCCCAGCTTCATAAGAAAAAGGGTCTGTTGTATGACTGGAGCTGCTGCGGCTAGAGGATTGAGTAGTAGGAAAGGTGCTGTCTTTGCGACTATGGCTCATCAGAATGAAGTTTCTGATGTCAAAGTGGAAGGATTTGGAGAGACAGAGGAGGGTGATCCTTCTTTTGCTTTGTTGACTGAGGAGGGCAACTGTAAGCCTAGACGAATTGCTCTTTTTGTGGAACCTTCGCCGTTTGCGTAAGAATGAGAATCACTTCTTGGTGTTTATGCAGTCGACTTTTGTTATTAAGCTTGTCTAAAAGTTTTTTTTTTTTTTTTTGCTTTTGTTAATCTGCTCTTTCTCATTTTGGTGCTTATACAAAATTTATGTATAATTTAGATGTTGGGATGTTTCGGTATCCATGCTTTAATGCTTCTTACAGGGGCTTCAACGACTTGTTTGAGTTTTATAAATCGTGTGAATCTAATGTGGCGATTAAGGTAGCTTCCATGTTGACTTTGCAGATACGTTTCAGGGTATAAGAATCGGTTTCAGAACTTCATCAAGTACCTGCGTGAAATGGGTGATGAGGTATGTATTCCTCAGATTGGAGTGGAGAAATTGTTTCATCTGAATTGTTGGTCTGAATTTGAATCCATAGTCAAGAAATCAAGATTTAACAATATTGTGGATAGAACCTAAAATTAGTTGCTACTTTCATTAGAACTGTAGAAGCATCACTGCTTATAAATAACTATTAGGCAAGTGAAAACAGTACTGGCTGATACTTTTTGAGTTTTTGTAATCTTTTTCTTGATGTACAACCCACCTTTTACAAGTGCAAAGTATTACGAGATTGGTTGACTTTTTTTATATAAAAAACTCCAATGAATTTACAATATTCACAACATGCTGGTAGCATGTCATGTTTTTGCTAACATAATTATGGTGGATTGAATCAAATGGGTTTGTACTTGGCATATAAACAAGATTATGCTTATGTTTCTTAGGTGATGGTTGTTACAACGCATGGAGGAGCTCCCAAAGAGTTCTATGGAGCGAAGATAGTTGGATCACGAAGGTTGCTTTTTCCTTATAAATTGCTGATCAATTACTTTTAATTCAAGTTCTGATGCTCATTGTAAGTGCTTTTAATCAGTTCGAACTCACAGTTGAAGGAATGATTCAAGAATATGAATGCTTTTCGAAATCTACAATTTTTGTTTAAAACTTAAGCAGGCTGTCTCTCTTTTACAGTTTCCCTCTTCCCTGGTATCAGAATGTACCCCTTTCGTTGGCACTCAGTCCTCGGATAATTAATGAAGTTTCGCAATTCAAGCCAGACATTATTCATGCATCTTCTCCTGGCATAATGGTAACTTGCATGCATGGGTATCTTGTTATTTATTATACATTATGCTTTTGTTTTGTGTTTTAAATTTTACATTCACCCTGTTCATCTGTAGGTATTTGGGGCTCTAGCAATTTCAAAGATGTTATCCGTGCCCATCGTAATGTCTTACCACACTCACGTACCTGTGTAAGTGTACTTCCCTCCTTACAGTCATCCTTTACCTCATGTGAAGTATCCAGCATGAGTTCTTTGCCATTTTTCCCCAGTTGAGCAGTTTATCATTTCCAAGGCAACAGCACTAAACCCATGTAATCTGCTTTGTTGTACAGATATATCCCAAGGTATACTTTCAGCTGGTTGGTGAAGCCCATGTGGATGGTCATAAGTACGTATATAAGCTAATCATATAAAATTTTGAATTTTCGGCTATTTTGTCTGTGAAATCAGTTTAATTTATTAAAATACTAATCTGCTGGGAACTATTGGTTGTTTCAGAATTTCTCCATACTGCTGCTGATCTTACCCTTGTACCATCAGCCGCCATTGCCAATGATCTCCGGGAAGCCGGGGTTGCAGCAGGTGGCATAACTTCTATAATGTGTATTTTTTTAGAAAACTGCCGCATTTAATTTGCCAACGCACTGTGCACTCCCTGCATGGCTGCATCCACAATATTTAGCGAATTATCTGATATCAGTCACTAAACGATTAACTTCTGCATTTGAATAATTGTTGAAGCATGTATTTTTTTGATTCAGCTAATACGATTCGATTATGGAATAAGGGTGTTGACTCCGACAGTTTTCATCCTCGATTCAGGAACTCTGAAATGAGATTTCGACTAAGGTAAACAGAATTCTGAATCGTAAACCCAATATTTACAAGTCAATCAATATCAGTGATCTTTTATATTCATTATTCTGTGCAGCAACGGCGAACCTGAGAAACCATTGATTATCCATGTCGGTCGGCTTGGAGTTGAAAAAAGTTTGGAATTCGTCAAAAGGTACTCGAAAGGCACTCGGATCTTTTTACTCTGCCGACTTCGTTTCCACCACTCAATTTTTTTATTGGATCAAGTGAGAATAAACAATCTAGCATAAAGTTGCAGTGGGTGCTTAGAGCCTTAGACCGCTCAATTTTAGCTCTAGCCAAAACCTCATCGAGTATGTTAATGTGCCATATAAATGTTTCTAGCGCCTGAAAATTTCTTCCGTTTCTCCTAATGTTTTACATATGAGTAAGTTTCTTATACTGACTTACTGTGTAGGAGCTCTTTTTTAACTTAAATCTTTATTTAATATTATTATTTTAGTTATTTCACAATTCACATTTAGTTAAGTCTGGCAACCATATGAAGACTTTTTTCTGGCCAAAATTAAAGTTAAATTACTGGCCACTCATAAATGAGCTAATACCTTATCAGAGTTACAATCATAGTAAGTGGAGCTCATAAACTTTTAGGAAGGGAAAAAAGAAAGCAGACCCTAGGATTAGTTCTACTCGATTTATGCCAAAAAGAACTTTAAAATTTGATGCGTTTTCACACTATCCTTTGGACTTCATCTGCATGTCTTCAGTTTAGTTAGATGTTTCTCTCACCATGAACCATGGAGTTTGATCTTATGAATGACCGAGCAGGGTGATGGACAGACTGCCAGATGCTCGAATTGCTTTTATTGGTGATGGGCCATACAGGTATTATGTCATTATGTTTAATGATCAGATGCTTCATGTTTTACACATGACACAATCAAATATGTGGGACTGAATTAAATTTGATTTATGCAATACTCGATACTGATTGAGATTTGTGTATCTTCCAGGGAGGAACTGGAGAATATGTTTGCTGGAATGCCAGCAGTGTTCACAGGTATGCTACAAGGAGAGGAGCTCTCACAAGCATATGCAAGTGGTGACATATTCATTATGCCCTCAGAATCCGAGACACTTGGGCTTGTTGTTCTAGAATCCATGTCCTCAGGAGTTCCCGTTGTGGCAGCCCGTGCTGGCGGAATCCCAGACATAATTCCACCAGAGCATGAAGGAAAAACTAGCTTTCTGTTTACCCCAGGTGACTTGGAAGACTGTTTGAGCAAGTTGGTACCTCTACTTGAAAACAAAGAATTAAGAGAAACAATTGGGAAAGCTGCTCGCCATGAAATGGAGAAGTATGATTGGAGAGCTGCCACTAAGGTAATACGCAATGAACAATACAATGCTGCTATTTGGTTTTGGCGGAAGAAGAGGGCTTAAGTAACGCTGCCATTCAGGTGGTTTTCAAAAGTCCTTTTTGGGACACCTGATAGGCTGATAACAACTACAGCTGATATAGATACCTAGATTGACTTATTATTTGGTGGGTATCGAGGCCTTAGCTTCAAAAGGCCTTCTTGTAACATAGATGTGATAAAAGTTGTTCATATGTCTTCTACTGTGAATTATTTGTTAGTTGCAAAATAATGTATATCAAGACAAGGTCCTTATAAGTGTACAAAAAAAAAATAGTTTTTTCATTGTTGAATTGTTTCATTGTCATATTAGTCACACTATGTTTGCTTGAAAACTGAGAAAATCAAACAGAAGTCTACGCTTGCAAGGCTTTGTCATTTTATCTTTTGATGTCTAACTTAGATTTGGTTTTGCTCCATGTCTTTCATTTTCTTCAAATAACTCTGTGATCTCGAGCATTGTTAGATTAGATTAAAATTAAATGTTTTTTTATATATATCTAGCAATTATTTATTATAGGTATTCATTCTCTCGCTATTTATTAGATTGCTGTAATTATAAACGTCAATATATCGTGATTGAGAGTGATTTCCACTGTTCTCAAAACCAGTCATGTATTTCTGTCCATAAATTCTATCAAGCATATCTTCCAATTATAAAAACACGACCTGGCAAAGCCTACAAAAAAGGATGCACCCATTTATCTTCCAGCTAGCTTGAGTTTGCATTATTGGAGAAGAAGAAATTCAAAAGGCCGCATAAAAACTGAAAGTTGCTGGTAGGTAAAAACCATAACCATATTGATTGATAGTATGCTTGTCCAAACAGTGAAATTGCATAAAACAAGGACCAGATATTTACATAAGTATCACTTCTGTATATTAAACTTGCGACACCTATAATGCTTATTTGCAGAACATTGTATGGCCGCATTAACCAAAGGTTGCCAAATCCACGTTTAGCTCTTCCGTTTTAACTACGGATGCGGACAGTCATTTCTTTGTTGAAGGGAGTTACTTTTGGACATCCGGTTCGGTCGTTGTTATGTGACTGGAAGATGTTTGCATTGATGCTGACCGGACAGATGGATACTGAGATCAAGAGGCTTTGGAAGAAGGCTGTCGTTACCAGTGGCCGCAGGTACTGACTGATGCTTTTGTTCAGGCCTCAGCGATGTGTCTAGGCTAAGAGAGGACTGGTCTGAATAAAGTCCGAGTTTTTTTTGCTTTTCACGTGGTTGTGCAGTGCACTTAGCGGTTCCACGTCGAATGTGACCACTTCATGTAAATGTTTTACTCTCACACTCTCATTATTCCTTAATTATCGTACCATCAATCCAAACAAGAACATCATTTTAGGACGGAAGGAGTATTATTCAAGAAATCGGTCATCATCACCACCAATCGAACACAAGATAAACAACAGGCTTGAGGATGCCAAAGAAAACTATTGAAACATGTTTTATGCTGCAGCGTAGTTGACCTGATGAAGATAATATTTTGTGATGGAAAAAACAAAACCTCAAAAAATACATACCAAGGAACTGAGCAGGAAAGATGGGATAAACTCTTCTGCTCGACTCACAGCACAAGCTATTCTGATGTTTGAACTAGAACTGAATTCTCCGTCTCAAATTAATGATTTAAGCTCCTAAAGTAATGTCTTCTGCTATATGTTCCTACATAAAAGGCAGCACGAAAATCTGACTTAAAAAAAATATCAATGACAAATGTGGAGAGAATAGCAGGGCTGTGTATGTCTCACAAGCACACAAACTTAAAATGGAAATAAGGAGCTGCATATTAGTAGCTAACAGCTGAAAGCAAGAAAACTCACATCAAGCAACTTGTCCAATCATACGAGGAATATCCTCGTTAGAGTTTCCAGCCATTTCGGTTGCCTTTATGACTTCAGAAATCTCTTCCTTAAGCTGATCATGTTTCTCTTTTAACTCGGACATACTTAAAGCTTCGGCTAACCGCTGCTTGATTTGTTGTTGCAAAGATTCAATCTTCTTTTTCGACTCTGGATCAGGAGACTTCCCAGCCTTCACCATCTCCAACTTCAGCAATTCAATATCATCTTTTAGATGTGTTGAGCTGATGACATCTTCAATTTTTTCACTGATTTCCTCATTCAACTCATCTACCCTGTGCTTCACATACGAGAACGCAGGCTGCTCATCCGAGATTTTACCTTTAGCACCAATAATCTCAACATCCATGTTTAAGGACTTTAAACCCGTGGCGATTTTTGATTCTATTTCCTCCTTTGTCTTGAGAATTTTCTCTCGTAGTTCCCCATCCAAGTCACCCAAGTTCGAGGCCCCAGACTTGGCAATTTCAGCTTTCAGATTCTCTATTTCACCACGGAGACTTTTCATGTCGACTACTTCTTGAAGCTTTCTGTTGATTTCCTGCTTCAGCTTAGCGGCCTTCTCAGTCTTCTCAGACTGACTTTTGGCTCTGGAGAGTTCATCCAGCATGTCAGACTTTGACTTCAGGCTACTGTAATTTGGAACATTGGGCAAGCTCTGGTTGAGTTCATTCTGCACCTTCTCGATTTTGTCTCGCAAAGACTGAACCAATATCTGATCCTTTGAATTCTTTGCTTTAGTGAACTCCTCCCTGAGCATAACAAGTTTTTCCTTGAAGCCCAAAGCCGCCACTGCCTCAGAGTATTCAATATCCACTTCTTGCTTGAGTTTTGCTATCATCTCATTCAAAGCCAGTTCTGGTTTCTTGGCAGATGAATCCTTGGCTTTCACGATTTCCTGCTTCAATTTTTCAACCTCTGTCTCTAATTCATGCTCCGGAGTCCTCTTGAATATAGGTTCTTCTTTCTTCTTCATGTTCGCCTTTTTCTTTGGATCTATTACAATCCCTTCTTGAAATCCGCCAATCTTGCGGAATTTAAGCATCCGGTGCCTTAGTAGCTCTTCTGTATCCATGTTTTTGAGCTCCTGAAAGGAAAAAACAAAAGACAAGAGAACATTGAGAACTGTTTATATGTAAATATTGATTCATGTTGGTAACACTAACATCCATAGCTTCCTTGATTGCAGCTTTTATCTGTAACGATGTCCAGAGCGAATCTGCATGGGCACCTCCAAGAGGCTCCTGCAAAGAATAGAAACTGGGTGAGATTGAAGCAAGACAACTGAGCAGTGAAACAATGAAGGCCTGTAACAATTAAGCAGGGCTGCTGAAGAGAAAGAAGCATTTTTTACACACATAATTTTGTTCATAGTCATAGAGTATGCATAAATATCATGTTGTGCACTTGTGCTGTAAATATGTTAAAGAAAGAGAGCACAGGAGGTTACTGGAATGATGCCATCAGCAACATTCAACTTGCACAATTCTCCTGCAGTAATCTTAAGCTTCTCAGCTGCCTGCAAGTGCAAATCAGCGAGTGCTTTAAGAGACTTTGTCGAATCTTAAATTTTTTTATAAACAGGATAAGTGCATAGGATCTACAAACCTTAGGAGATGCTTTTGCACTCTTCCACAAAATTGCAGCGCATGCCTCTGGGCTGGAAAATATATGTGATATTTTATCGATCTTGTATGTATATAATATACTATGTAGAGTGTATGTTTCGTATACAATAATTCACAATCATTACTGTAAAAGGGAGGTGGATAATAGGAGATAGATGCCTGACAAGTGATCAAGTTGCCAGCTAACACAACACTGATAATCATTTTGTTCTATTTGCAACCATCACATTTACGAGAATTTTGTTGCCCTTTGAACCCCTATATGTCAACACCCCATGGATAGGAACCCTTGAGGGTCGTTTGATTCTAGCAGAAGCTATTGCTTTTACACCCTCGAAGATCTTCAGTTTTTACAAAGTTGATATTTATTGAAAATTTCTTTTGTATGAAATGACCCACTATCCAAAAAAAGAGAGGTAGTAACATGTGAAATGGTAAAATACCTGGCAACATAGAAAACAGCATTTTCCATCATCAACAATTTATTAGCACAACCAATTGCAAGAGCACCACCAGAACCACCTTCACCAATGACAATAGACACAATTGGAACTTTCAAACCAAACATGGTCCTTAAATTGTGAGCTATAGCTTCTCCCTGCAGATACAAAGGGAATGTTTAACAGGAGATAGACCCAGTGATGAGCAAAGTAATCACAGATGTGTAATTTATCTTACTTGGCCAAGTTCCTCAGATTTGAGGTCAGCATACGCTCCGGGTGTGTCAATAAATGTCACAATAGGAAAGCCGTGATGATCTGCATAGTACATCATGCGTAGAGCTTTCCTGTATCTGTTACATGAAATGTTTATGAGTCTATGGACCAACTTCAACAACCAGTACGAGGGACGAATAGAACATGTTGGGACTGTGCACAAACAGTGATCATAGATATCATGTTTTGAAGCATGTACCCATGAGGAGTAGGCATCCCGAAGTTGCGCATAATGTTCTCTTTGGTATTTCGACCTTTTTGATGACCCATGAACATGTACCTTTGACCATCTATTGTTCCAATACCAGTAACAATAGCAGGATCATCATACCCAGCCCTGTCACCATGAAGTTCTACAAACTGGATAAAAACAAAACCAAAAACACCAATATATATGATTTGTAGCCAGAGCTCACCAAGTTAAGATTCCTAGGGAAATGAAATGTGTATCTTAAAAATATATTAGAACAGACCTTCTCAGTGATGTTAAAGACATGATCAAGAAAAGTGGGCCGATTGGGATGCCTGGCAATATTGACGCGCTGAATTGGTGTCAAATGTGTGTACAGATCCCTAAGTGCCTGAAAGTAACAATTGTTGCAGGTAAGAAGACAGTAATCATACATTTAAGATATACTGATGCTCTGAAATGCGAACATCATTATCTTCACACTCGAAGCATCAATTGTACTTTCATCCACTTCTGGATTACCAAGAAAAAAAACTCAAATCCTACCATTATGAGATCATGATATACAAAGATTTGCTAGGTTACTGACTACATTTCCAAAGTAGTGTTTGGACTTTGGTTATGGACAACTATCAGTCAGTGATGATCAGGAAATACAGTCGTTTACGGTTTTACCCATTCAAAATACTACAGATCTCCGACCAGGGAAACTTTGAATCTTATAATAAACATTAAAAATGAGACCAGCAAATGAAGGGGTCAATAGTCGATCAGTGTAGTTTGTATTTGCAATCATCAGAACTGCTCAACTGCAGCTGAAAAGATACATTATAGTATAAAACAAAATTAAAAATCAGTTTGCATAGTAAACCACACTCATCATCTTCAGCATATTTGACACTCTCCTTCTAACATGGCATGCCAACATTTCAGTTCATATATTATGTTTTTCCATTTCATCAAAATATTCTTTTCGTTGTCGCACCAAAAATTTGGAGTAAATAATATTTACTTCTTTATTCAGCAAAGAAAGGGTGAATGTATTAAAAGCTTAAAAGATTAGAAAACTGTTTTACATTTCCTCCAAGGGTGTTTGATATCTGTTTACCGTAACATTATGAAGTAACTTATTTACAAACCTGCTGATACTTGGTTTCCAGTGACAGTATTTGATCACTGAAATCAAGGCCAGTTTCATCCGCCATCTTCCTAACCTGTAAGCAGTAAGCGGTAAGCACCACAATCATGATGTGTCAGTGATGGATACAAATGATCAGTTTGCACAATAGAGAGACATTCCATAGGTTGCGTATAACAATAACCTACTAAAACAAGAAACACATACATCAACAATCTTCTTCTTGAGGTCCATGAGGGGCCTCTCAAAATCCAAAGTAACAGGCTTCGGCTTCTCCTTCAACGGCTTAAAATTAGAAAGATGAAACAAGACTCCACCTTTGACATTAGGGTCTGCATCATCGGGCCACGGGTACTCATGTTTCTTTCCCTTTCTAATAATCTTAGCTGAAACAATCACCATACCCCTCGGCTTCATAACACCAAGTCGCGCCTTCCCTAATGCCTTTAAAGGAAGTCCATTTAAGCCATTACTATAACTACTTCGCAGAAGATCAGATGCTGGAGTAGCAGTAGTGAACGCCGCAGCCGAGTACGACACAGCTTCCATTCTGACACCCCTCAGCCACACACACAAAAAAAAGCCTTCAGATTTCAATACAAAAATTACATCAGAAACACCAAAATGAGCGACAGCCTACAAATCGGAAAAGAATAAAGACAAGAGATTTGATAAACAAATGAATGCAAGGAGTGAGTGATGTACCTGATTGAGAAAAGTTGTGAAGAGGGAGGATCTGAGATTGAAGGAATTAGTGTTGTTGCAGCATCGTGGAGATCGCCGAAGGCAAAATTCAAGTTATAATTATTAATTTGTTCTTGTTTGGGATCATTGGGGATGAATTGGAATGAATATTGGGTCGGGCGATGATTCTTAGGTTTGGGTTGGTTGGATTGGGGGAAGGAGCGAGCTGTCTGTTTGTTGGAGGTGTGACGAGAGGCCGGACAGAAATGTTCTGGACTTAAAGGCACTTTAATTTTACATGATGTGTGTTTTAAGAGGTTGTACAAATGTTCTGGACTTAAAGGCACTTTAATTTTACATGCTAATTATCTGACTTGCAGCATCATGTTACGTCCGTCGAAATCATCAGCCTCACAGTCATTGCGACTGACCAGCATTTAGTGATGTTTGGTTGATGATTTATACATCTGTTGTAGCGAAAAAGATTTGATCACTGGATGTAAGAAACTGGAATATGACATTTTCTTTACGCATAAGAAGAGTGTAAATAAGGAATACTTATCTTTTTAAGCATTTATGTCGGTAAAAGTTCTGATAATGATTAACGGGAAATATATTATTTAAATTATAGAATTTTCAGATTCGGTCACACTACACCAAACTGTCACTTTAGCGACCACATATTAGCGACCAGGTATGTTTTGTCGCTAATTACCGACCACTTGGTCGCAAATACTTACGTGGACGGTAAATGTTTACGTTTGCGACCACTTGGTCGCTATCGTCAAATATGAAAAATTCTCGGTCATAGTTTGCGACCACGTGGTCGTTAACGTTCGCGCGTTTTGGCGCAAACGGTTTCCCGGGAAATCATTAACGACCACGTGGTCGTTAACTTCGCGCAAAAAATATTTAACGACCATGTGGTCGGTAATGTTTAGAATATTTTTGGGAAAAAATAAATTAAATTGAGCGAAAGGAAATTAAATGATGTTAGCGACCAAGTGGTCGGTGATGTTGCGACCACCGACAGAAATAGCGACCATGGTCGCTGATGTTGCGACCACCGACACTTTTAGCGACAAGTTGGTCGCAAAAGCGAATCTTGGGACACGTTAGCGACCACGTGGTCGCAAATGTGTCAGTCATCGATTCTTTTAAGTCGCATCGTCTGCCGTAGTCTGTGTTATCAAATATTTCAACTGTCAGAAACCGAAGCCACATTCACGGGGATTGAGAGTCTGTTGCGCTTAATTATAATATCCATGTAAGTATTTTAAATTGGTTTTTATGTTTATTATTTTGTTAGTTAATTATTAATATTTTATTATAATTAAATTACGTAATTAAT
>JAWWMW010000850.1:0-10668 GCA_035048345.1 Echeveria elegans
TTATTAATATCTTATCAATTATAATAATCATATTGTATATATTTATTTCTAAATACATTTAAGTTAATAATTATAATTATTAATTATAATATATATTGAAAATATATTATATACATTAATTAAGGTAAATAGATATAAGTGGGATCAAAACTGATGTGGTAGACAAAAATTGCCTAACTGCTGTGGATGCTCTTAGTAGTGCCGGGAAAAAAGAGCTGTGTGCGGTTAATTCGAATGTCAAAGTAAGAGGGTAAGCCACTGGAGGACTGCAGCAGAGCTGAGCATTTATTTGAATTTGCAGGACAAAAAGGAAAGACAGAGACACGAGGACAGACAGGTAACCCCGTACAGATAACTCCCACTGTTTTTTACCATTCCCCTATTTTGACCGTCAGTTGACCATTGACCAGTCACTTCACGCTTTCCACTCCCTTGTCTGTATCCCCCTTGTCCTTTTCTCACTTATATTCATTTTCAAAATAAACAAAATAAAATACTTTAATGACAATAAAATCCCTCAAACAAATCAAACCAAGCCATTCAAGATTCTTCCGCACGTGTCCGACCGGGGACTTCCCGGTAATTTCTTAAACATACAAAATATCGAAATTATTAATTATAATTAAATAGCCCAAAACTGGCGCAGTTAATTAGGGTTGGGCTCACCATCGACAAGCCCATCGTTGATGCTGATCAGACCCACACAATAAACCGTCTGATCATCCTCAACGAAATCCGACCGTTGAATAACACCAAATATTGAAAAGCAAGTACCCACGAAATATCAGACATCAATCCAACCGTCAAAATATCCACGTGGCAGAAGATAAACGCCTCACTTTCATATATAAATACCAACCCTCGCCTCCATCATCACCCTCACGCTACAGCACTTTCATAGAAATTAGGGTTTCAAAGCGTCAGCAGTCTTTTCTTGGGATTTTTTTTATTTCGACCGAATCAGATCGAAAATGAGTGAGCGATTGACCGGAACGGTGAAGTGGTTTAACGACACGAAGGGATTCGGTTTCATCACTCCCGATGATGGTTCTGAGGATCTCTTTGTGCATCAATCGTCGATCCAAACTGAAGGCTTTAGAAGCTTAGGTGAAGGTGAGACCGTTGAGTATCAAGTTGAGTCTGGTGATGATGGAAGGACTAAGGCTGTGAATGTTTCTGGACCTGATGGTGCTCCTGTTCAAGGTAGCCGTGGCGGAGGCGGAGGCGGCGGTGGAGGAAGAGGTGGTCGCGGCGGTGGAGGCTACGGTGGCGGTGGTTACGGAGGAGGTGGAGGCTACGGTGGTGGTGGAGGAGGATATGGAGGACGTGGTGGAGGAGGAAGAGGCGGCGGTGGTGGTGGATATGGCGGTGGAGGTGGTGGTGGTTGTTACTCTTGTGGTGAGAGTGGCCATATGGCACGTGACTGTCCTTCAGGAGGAAGTGGTGGAGGCGGTGGTGGAAGGTATTCTGGCGGGGGAGGACGTGGAGGCGGCGGCGGCGGAAGCTGCTACAACTGTGGTGAATCTGGTCATTTCTCACGTGACTGTACCAGTGGTAGCGGTGGCCGTTAAAAGTTCAACCTTTCACTGCTTCAGCATTCACAGTTTCAATCTTTTCAGGTTGGAGTTTGAAGTTGGAGTTTGAAGGGTGTGTTTCTGTTCTGCAAGTTTGTGGTTGTTTTGGTGTCTTTTGGTGTGATGATCTACTGAGCTTAGATCCTTTAGTCTTTCGGTATTAAGTTGTTTTGTGATGATGAATCATCAGCTGCAAGTGTGTTCTAGAAGAAGTGCAACCAGTTAGTGATGCAGCTGCTGGGTTCTTCATTATCAGTAGTTTGGGATCTGTTGAGAGGAGTAGAGTGAGCTTGGTATCTTGTTTCATGACTTGTACCTACCTTTATTCTCTTTTTTGTATACAGACATGGTCTTCTATTATTTCCAATGGTCCTTTGTTCTCTATCTTGTTTTTTCAACATGTACTATTTACATTTGATTCCAGTTATGGTGGTTGACAATGTTAATGGAGATACAGTGATGAGTGATGGCTTGTGTGAAGTTGAAGCTTTCCATCTTTTGGGCATGGAGATTTAACTGGTAGTTGACTGGTTGCATTTTCTTGTGATGGACCAGGGACACACGTACCCCTGAGAGGCCATGCTGCACTTAATAGCTTCCTTTATGTTGTTGGATGCTTTTTGACTATATGCTGTAGGATTAGAACAGCCATTATCATGTATAGCCTCAGAAAGTCGCTTGGATGAGGATGACTTGACCCGAATATAGCCTGTGTAGAGTCCTGCATGGAGTCTCCCTTGTAGGGCTAGCTAACACACAAAAACTTAACAAAAGTAAAAACCTGACTGGAGAGCCAGCAACATTCGTGATTCATGTCTCTTCTTTCAGGTAATTCCTCACTGAGGTAATGTTCATTTCCCTTCATGAGGGTTTGATTTGCTGGTACTGTTTCCTGACAGTATGCTTGTAGAATGGCACAACAGGTTGTCTAAAAGTTCCTATTGTTTGTTGGGCTCTTGCCTTAGGGCTTCGCATCTCCCACGCCTTTCCCTATGTTGTCACTAAAAAAACCATCCAATCGTGATGCCGGAAAAATATACTAGGCTCATAATGGGCTTGACTGAAAATGAGCTTATCAATCATTTAGTTGAGCAATCTAGCTAGATTTCCATACCCGAACATATGTAATCTTATATCATCTCCCGTAACTATGCAATATTTTCTTCAAATTTGTCTGCCAAATCAAATTCTAAACACATTATATCATAAAACAATACAATCTTCTCTTCATACTCTATAGAAAATATGCAATATTTACTTTTTATTTTTTCTTTCATACACATCACTTTATCATATATATACAGACTATTAGTCACATATTTAATATTACAATTTCAATAATTATTTTTACGAGCAGACCCCAAATTGGACAACTCCTCCTGAATGTAAAAGTTTGATTTCCTCAAAGTAGATGATTTAGTACACAAAGCTCTAACTTTCTTCTTCGCTGCCTCCCTGCCTTTCTAGACGTACATGGGAATGACCGACCTCCCCACCACTATTTTTCTTTTCTACCCACTACTGGCGCTTTGATTCACTCCATTCATACATTTGGGTTGCAAGCGAAACAACTTCCACTCGTCCAGTAAGTTAAACTGTGCAAGTTCTTTTTAATGATAAAACTCCTTAGCTCGGGATATTTAGTCATCATCCAACCGCTCTTTTCATCTCTCAAAGAAGCACTATATCAACCAACAAAATTGCTTATCTTTTTGTTCACGTCAAATGACTTTGACATTTTCTTTCGTTCTATGTTTCCCGCTTTCAGAGTTTTTATTTCATGTAGTTTGTAATTTTACTCTAGAAAGTGTTTCTTTGGTTATTACCCGAATCAATCTTATTCCTGAAGTGAAAATAACTAGTTAACAAGACCTTTTATTCTTCAGGCTTGACTGATTATTGGGTAAGAGGTAAAAAAATTATAGAGAGTATCACCACCAGCATTTCCCAAATTCATATGGTAGAGAATTAAGAGAAATCAGCTCATCCATTACTAAAACGAGATTTGTTTGCTTTAGTACAAGGATTAGTGTTTTAAATGTTCATGAAGGGGACAAAGTTATTTTCATGAATTGGTGGATATCCATATGACATATAAGAATGATTATATGGCTATTGCAAGCTAAAATTTGGTGGCATCATATATGGCATTTGATATTGCCTAGTAGCATATTTGAGTTTTGAGGTTGAGTATTTGGATTTTGGGTAGATTTAAAAAATTAAAGTTGAATGGAAAGTTGTATTTTTGTAAGGGATCCATCAAGAATGTTGAAGATGGAGAGAAAAAAAGTAGAGAAAACTTGAAATTTTTTTGATGTCTAAATGGCACAAAGTTAGAATCTATCTATGAATATCGGAAAATGAAAAATTTTAATATTATTTTTAAAATTAAATTTCAATAATACGAGTTTAATTAATTATTAAAAATAATGTAGAAACCAAATAATATGACTCAATCATAACACATCATGCGTGCGTGTGGAGCCCACAACAATGGCAGATGCTTGTAGGCGTTGAATACCATCCAAATTCTTTAAAAAAAAAATTGCCCGTCTCAAATGTTGACTATTAGTGCGCAATTGTCTTTAAAATGTGAGGCAATTGTCAACTGTTGCACATGGTCTAATGCAACGGTATAATGTGTAAAAAATAGTTATTACATTTTTGGAACATGATCTGGTTATTGCTGTTATACTCTTATATACTCCAGGAGCTGTAACGTTGATTCAAGACTTCCATTTAGATTGCATATTCTGTAGAGTTACTGAACATAAAAGAAGACAAAAATTCAAGTAGTATTGTTGAGAATGCACTACTGAAGTCTTATATCCCACATCACTAAAGTTGAAAGTTGATGTCTAGTATATATTGGGTTCCACCACCACAACTCAAAAGCCTTGTGCGTTTGGATAGGAATCGGAAAATGCTAGCATTTCACATGGTATCAGAGTCGAAGGCACACGACCTACATCAAGTACGTGATGCGAATCGCGAGGGATGCGCCTATGTGCGCTGAGTGCAGGATGAGACGCCTGTTGACCGTGTGGAGTTAATGACTTTTGAGTTCCACCACCACAACTCACAAGCCTTGACTTTTGAGTTTGAGGATGATAACCGGAATATGATAGCATTTAACAAGCATACATTTCTTCAAGCGCATAATTGTTAGGGTTAATTACGTAGAAAAAGATCCATATTTGTAACATTTTTTTCCAGAAGACACCCCTAGAGCTTTTGCTTTCACTTAAACACCCGCTCGTTTCGTCGTTAATGATTTGCCACCCTCCATCAAAATGAACGGCAAATGATCCCTTAATTATATTTTTAGAAACATTAGAGATCCAATTAAAAATCTGATTATTACAAACAAACTCTTCTTCCCTACCTCACCCTAATCTCCACTTGCACCTTCAAGGAATCGCGTCATCATTTCTCGTCATCTGCTATCCTTCTCGACTTATGAATTTTTCCAACGGCAATGGATTTGATGTCTTTGTTGTTTCTAGCCGTGCCCATTTTGATGAGAATAAATTCGTACACGATAAATTATTTCAGAGACAGTTCAAACATAATTTGTTTTAGACCAAGAAAAGTGAAGGAATAATTGCGTCTGGGCGTCTGTGAGTTTATACTTTTTTGTATGGAATTAAGTTTTTTTTTTCAAAAAAAATCATCTATAAAATTACCTCATTTTGTAATTAATCACTTATGTTTAGAGCTGGCATAGTGATTGGATGGATAAAGACAGGACAACGGATTTTCAACAATTCATGTTCTGACTCCTTCCACTGAATGTCGGAGAAATGGATCCAAAAGATGAAAAATCCAGACACTAAAATTTTGATTTTAGGGTTAGTCAAAAGCTTACAATCCATGTCGAATAGATGATGGAGAATGGAGAAGACTATTCAAATATATGAATAGCTGAGGGAAAAGATGTCGTAGTCGGAGGCTCGAAGCACCTTCTATTGCTTTTGATGTTTATATAGAGAAAGGTTTTTTGGAGATAAGTATATTATCTGATGACATAAAGACATCATACAAGCCGTTGGATTTAATAAATGCAATGGCAGAGATTATGATACATGTATGAGAGAGAAAATATTAATTAATAACATTATCCATTGTATTTATTATTTCTCTCTCATACACGTGTCATAATCTCAGTCATTACACTTATTAAATCCAATTGCTTGTATGATGTCATTCTGTCATCAGATAATATACTTGTCTCCAAAGAACCTTTCTCATTGAATTTATCATACAAAATGATACAGTCTTAGGGATGGCAATTTGACCCGTGGACCTGCGACCCGTACCGCCCCGCCCCGCAAGCCAAACGGGGCAGGTCCAATTCATCCCGTCGCCCAGCCCTGCCCCACCTCACCCCGCGACCCGCGCCTCAATGTTGATTACTTGCTATATGACCTTTACCAATTCAAAAATTCATTGTTAATTCGTTACATGTCCGTTATAGACGTTTTATACAACATTAGAAAGCTGATTCGATTATCTACAAATCACTAGTTGATATCAATTTTAAATTTCGAACAGAAGATAATCAAAATCACGATTGAACATATTGACGGTTTAGGGAGGTTAGTCTGATGGAATTGGTGAGTGAGACTTGGAGAGTTGCGCCGTTACTTTGGGGTTGGGCCTGTGAGTGAGCCCATGCATTTGCTTTGGAGAGTTATATCACATCGGTGGAATTAGAAGCACATTGCAAAGTTAAATGAGTCTGCTCGTTAGACAAGTTGTATGGAGTGAAGAACGGGTTGTGGACATGTACGTGAAGAACCCTCCAGCGTGAGTGAGGCATTTTTTACCAAGTCTCTCTCACAGAGATGTGTGGGCAGGGCAGGGCGACGCTTTGCGGACAGAAACGTGTGGGCAAGGTCACGGGGCAGGGCAGGTTCAGGGCGGCAGACCCTGCAAGACGATAAATTTTCGACCCGCGCGGGGCAGGTCGCAATTTGACGAGGACCTGCCCCATTGCCATCCCTAACAGTCTCGACTTATTATATAAAGAAAGAGTAATTTTGTGGCAAACCAGATATACAAATTATCATGTTTTTGTTAATGGTATCGGTAATAAATTCATAGAACTACAAAAGGATAAAGCGTAGAACAATTATTTGTTCAACGGGCTGATTGACACCAAAATTGAAAAGTAAGTAGTCTACTGCTTGCAAGATTTTTTTACTTTCATCTTGCTGCTGTTGGAAAGCTTATACCAGTTCCAAAGACTCCCCTGTCAACTTATGTCAACAAGAGGTTTCAGACGACTCAAGCGCAACAGAAACAACTCAAATCCATTAATCAGTACTTCTTGAACCCGTTGGAACACGGACAACAAACAACAAAGCACATAACCGCAGCTCAAGGAACAGAAAGGTACATAAAAAAAGTACCAAAATGTGAAATATGAATATTTGCAAGATCTAGAATATGCGAGACACTCTCAGTATCAAGTTACTGTCATAAATATTTACCTGCCTTCGACATATGACTCCTGATAGTAGTTGAAAATAACATGAAACGTAGCTTCCACTAACAGATGGGATATAGAAATATTTCGGCAAAATGATGTTTCAAACATTGAATGAATACAGTATGTTTCTACAAAAGCTTCGTAACAGTTATACAGACAATTATGCTTTTCTGAGGCTTATATAAAGTATCACAAAAATCACCTTGAAGAAGATACTATGCTCGGAAAATTAGTATTTAAAATAAAATTCAGATAAGAAGGAGTCTTGACCTTTTTTTAGGACTTGCTTAGCCGCTTCTGATGCAAAGAGCACCTCGAGTTTCACTTCCCCCGGGGTTTAGCAGAAACATGAATAAGCAAAGTGGTTTTTCTTGGTGATGTAATGGGATAGGAAGTCGTCAGCCAGAGCAGATTTACCAGGAATTGCAGCTGGTACGAGTATTTGAGTTTTTCCAGCAGCAATTCTTTTGCCAGCTACATTGGCGTAAAAGAGGCCTGATATGGCTGGCACAAAAACGTCACTTTCAGCACAAATGTAAAAGTCGATAGCCTCTTGATACTCAACTGCGTTTTCACTTAGGAACTTGTGTTTTTTGTCTGCAGGCATTATGCCTTGCTGCAAGCATCGACGACAAATTGCATAAGCAAACTTATACACAAAAAAATATGATCAGCCAGTTTATGCATCTGTATAGCTACGTTATTGAACGGTAACAATACTACCTTGGTATAAGTTTTTGGGAAGAAATCTTTGAGAGGGTCGAGGCTGCTGTGCCAAGTAGTTTGGGTCAAGTAGATCGTGGTACTCTTGTCGAATCCAGTTTTCTGTAAGAAGTCAGCTATCTCCATTCCATCATAACAACTCTTTGGTTCAGTAGCTTCATTTTCTTGGCAGCCTTTACTCTCCAGAATATCAACTCTCAGGTCAAGCGCAACGAAATGCCCATCTGATTTCCTACTCAACGTTCTTAGCCGCTCAACCATGGAGTCAACGACTTCTTGAACTGCTGGTTGCAGCTCCAAAGTCCCAAACATGCCCAAGCACGCTACGGAATCCAAGTTACTCTTTGTGTCGCTCTTCTTCATGTTTACTGAGTGGAAATGTATCGAAAGCCTGATGTTGCCTTTCTTCCGGTAAACTGGTTCAATGTGTTCGGCAATGTAGTCTTCAGTTACTCGGTTGGGGACTGAAACCGCGGCAATCTTTCCTATGTCGTTTGGAAGAGATTTTGCAACTCTCACAACACTGTTGAGACTATGCACAAATTTCTTGACGTCATATATGTCCCCAAAGGCCCTGTTCAAGTGGACAATGTTAGGTTATTTCTGTCGGTAGTTTAACTACGACAAAAGTATTTTTAAGACTAAAAAGAACAGAAAATTGCATATTGACCTTGTTTCGTCCGTCTTAGAACCCCTTATGTCAGGAAGCACTAAAGTTGCTCTGAGGTATCTTGCAACAACAAGAGCGTCTGCAATCTGGACTTATGCAAAATTCAGTAATCAAGTAAGTGTAGTTACAAATATGGACTCTGATGTTTACAGGCAACATAATTGCATACCCTGTTAGGCTTGGTGGAGAAACATTAAAAAATAAAAAATTTGTGACTTTGTAAAGAATTTAAAAAAAGGTCAACACCAAAGCAGGCAACAGTGGAAGGCCTGTTCAATGAATAAGCAAAGCTTAAAGAAGAATTGAGCATCTTTTTTACCTGAGAGACATGGTATTCTGGACCCTTCGTCAACGAGAAAGTAACATACCCTTTGGATTCCTCCACATCATCTGCCAATGTAGTCATTAAACATTAGTCGACCAACAACAATAATTATCCATAAGATCCGAAGACGACAGTAGCCATTAACGTAGTGAGATCAAATACTGCAAAAGTAATGTGACATACCCAAATCCGGCTTCGTCCAACAAGGTTTAAGTTGTTCAGATTCGCCCTTCCAAGCTCCTTCGATCTTAGAAAGGCTGTTATCAAAAGTCTTACTGGTGTCACTGAATCCATCTGATGTCTCAGAAATTCTCACCTGCACAAATCACACACACACAATTGTCGAAAGCTGAAACACAGCAAACCTATACACATATTCCAAGCAAAGCAATTGAATCCTAACAATCGGAGACAGAAGCAATCAAAGAGAAGGCTCAAAAACAAACATTAGAATGGAGTAAACTTGGTCAACCACAATTAAAACCCAATGTAAAACAACTACTAAAATGAATCTGAAATCTGGAAATTGAAGATTGAGCACTGAAAAAGGATGTTAAAGATTGGAGCTTTAGGATAAGAGAGACTGAGACCTGAATGGTGTCAAAGTGGTCTCTTTTAATCATATGACCCAACATGACAAACATTGTGACGGTCAGAAACCCAGCAACCACCTGTCTGAAATCAAACCCCATTTCTTCCCAAAACAAAGACCTTTTCTATTCTATAATTTCAACCGCTCATCAGCCAATCAGCAGCAGATGAAGAAGCAGTCGACAGATCAGTCAGATCTCAGTCTGTGTGTAGAAGCAGCAGCTGAGTGTCTGCTGTGTGATTCTCTGGGGACGAGATCAGAAGCAATGAGGAAGAAGAAAAAGGTGCGAACTTTGGTTGAAATGAAGCTGCTGAAATATAGAGAGAAGACTAAAAGATTTCAGCAGTCTACCGACACTTTATTCAACGGAACTCCGAACAACGATGCTCCTCCTTTTCTTCTCACCTGTTTTCTTTCTTTTTCTTATTTTCTTAAATATAAAATGTAAAAAAATAATAAAAGAAGTTAACAGAATTAGAAAGGACACCTACCGTCTTGAAAAATGTAATTGCGATATTGTTATTAAAAAATAATAAAATTATGAAAGTGGAAATAAAATAAAGTGAGTGAGGATTAAGTAGGAAAAAGAGGTACTGTGAAGCATAAAATAGGAAACAAAACTATGGGGAGATGAGATATATAGAATTTAAGAAGGGGAGCAGATCAGGTAGAAAGTACCTAAAATATAAAAAGTATTAAGGATTATCAGCTGTTGATTAAGGATGCAATCAACGGCTGATGATTTATCTTTAATTATGATTTAACTAATAAACAAAATTAATTAATGTTAATTAGGGGTGTTTTCGTCCGAATCTGAGCAAATATCTTAAACCTAATATACGGCGATTAGGTTTTCTCTCACTGTGATTTCAAAATCGAGTGAAATCAGGAGAGCAGCATTCGACTCTACGAAGCGGCGAAAATTCATTTTCGAAGAGAGACTTTGATCCATCGAGGGCGACCATCGACGACGACGGTGCTGACGATGTCAGGTAAATTCGTTTCTGTAATTAAAGCCCATGGTCGACTTCTGTTTTGGTTACGTTCGTGTTTTTGATTTGGGTTATGTTCGTGTACCTGTTAATTTGGAGAACGACTCCATGCCCTACTTCCTATTGTATGGTTTTGATAGTGTCTTGATATTGCAACTGAGCTGAAGATGAGAAGCTGTGTTTGTGTGGAATAGTGGCGGTAGCTTCGGATGGATTAGCAGGTGGGTTCTTGCGGACTTGATGAGTAGTTATTGTATTAGTACTGTTTGTAGGTTGCTGTTTGTAGTTATTGTATTAA
>JAWWMW010000850.1:40069-50760 GCA_035048345.1 Echeveria elegans
AGGATCCAAAGCAGATCTTTCGGTGTGAATGTACACAGTAAAGCATATAAGGAAATAGTATCGCTCCAAGTACTCCACGAAAAATGAAAGTGATGTTTCCCTCTTCATCTCATCTGCCTGACGTAAGATGCTATTCCGATACGTAGCAATTGCTTCCCTCAAATTCTGAGTGCCAAAAAATAAAGAAATTGTTAGGCTAATACAAATGAGAATAGCAGATAAGCACCCAATATATAAAAGTATTCAGCAAACACTTTGCAACCCTGGCAATACAAGATCAATCAGTAACTGAAGCACACAAATGCAGTAGAATCAATGTAACGTACCTGCATTGACGCACACTTGTCAATGACTTTATCCACTTGTTTCTTGCCTTCAACACCACCCTAAACGAATATTATCAGTTAGAATTGAATAAGAGCATAAAAATAAACTTACGTAAAACGAGAAAAAAATTGTCGATTCATTTGAAATACCTCCAAAACTCTGATCAAGCTCCTAACGACAGCATATTCACCTCTTCTAATTGCTTCCTCTGTGTTTGGTAAATTATCCGTTATATTTGAAGGTCCATCCATGACCTTTCCAATTGAATTGGTTCTAGGAATGCCTAATTAGCAAAAGCAAAAATCATGGTGAAGACAATAAGCATGTGACTCTTTAACGTAACGTGTCACATCAGGAATTACAAAAAGATTACCAGAAGCCCCAGTTCTATTGAGGTAGACCAAAGTAGCAATAACCATCCCAGTCGTTGTACGACCACGGCCCATTTGACAGTTGAAGATTATTTCTGTCTTTATATTAGCCTGTGATATTTTGTGGACCTAGATGGACGTACAATACAAAGAGTGTCACTAATCACTATGAAGTACAAACATATATTTTAATATATATGAAAAACAAACAGAGAGCATCCTTCATTATGGATTCACTGAAGTCATGCTCGCAGTTTGGTGCCATGATATCATGGTGCGTTGAATCCTATATGCCGCTTGCGCCACTGATAGAGTTATAGAGTATAGAAAAGCATTTTTATTTTATTTTTTTGAAACACCATTAACAGCAATATATGTAGACTGGAGAAAAATAAAACAAACTGAAACTCACCAGAAGATCAAAATCAAGTTCCTTCGGTGGTTTTTCATCTGTGATCGGAATGCGTTCATAGTCCACTAGGTAACCTTCCGCTTGCAATTCCTCATAAACCTAGATAAGTATCTGTCACAAGCCGAGGAAAAGGTCAATGAATTAGGACATAACAAGAGCACATACCTCTAATGGTGTCTTTATAGAATCACAGGAAACTGGTTCCCACTGGTCCACCATCTGACCATCAGGGAGTTCATCAGTGACGAGGATCTTATTTCCATATCTGAAACGACATACATTGAATCAGGCCAATGGTAATGCAAATAAGAAACAGAATATCATCAACAACTTTAACGAACACAAACAGTTAAACCAAACAGATTCGTCTTCTGTCAGGTTCCAAACACACCTAGCTGCTTCCGTAAGAATGTCTTCTTTTAATCGTGATTCCATCTGTTCAACTCTCTCGCGATTAATACCCTATAATGGATTACATTTATAAACAAGGAGCACGGTAAAACTTCATCAGTGGACGAGAAAAGGAATAAACAACATAATGTAGTAAGGACTTCCCAACTGTTTGTCCAGTGCTATCCAATAATATAAGTATACAACAAACAGTTGAGCTTTTTTCCACTTCGAGAATTCTTAAACTTAAACTACCATAAATACTTCACCATCTCATGTAGATTTTTCCAACTTGCCTCACACTTAACACACATAAATTCAACATAAGGCAAATATTTCTATCCCAAAAAAGGTAAAAAATATTCCACATCCAACTTGACTACGCCCGCAATCAATTCAGCCATACCGTGTATTCGAGGTTTGAAAAGGGTCTCCCCACATCACGCAAGACAAAAGGTCGCCCGTTGATGTATACTAGCTGCATAATGGATAAACAACAGAATTGATAATGAGAGACTACATAAAACTTCTCAAGGAAAGAATATATTCACATGAAAATACTAACAGGTTCTTCGCGAAGGTTAATCCACAACACTTTCGTAAGCTTTCCATCTGCCTGATTACTGATATGGTTCAACACATTCCGAATACCTTCAGTAGTCGGAATCGCAACCCCATGGACATGCAGTGATTCAGCCTACCATCCATCATCAATAACAATTTCAAGTCAAAACAAAGAGAAAATGGTACAAAAAAAAACTATGGAAACTATAGATTTGATGATGAACTAATTGCAAACATGTTTCAACTGACAGCATCAAAACCTAACAATTTTTTGAATAACTAAAGATACAAAATGAAAACAAAGAGTTGAGGCCAAATCAATTTAAAACAGTGACAAGCGTTCAAAGTAGAACCTGACGGTAATTGGGAGCACCATCAATATGAGGCATAAGGCGCTTATTCTGACAGCCAGGAAAGTGGTCGCTTTTCAGAATTGTCTGCTTCCCAAGAACTGAACCAACTCTATGCTGCATAACCTGCTCGGGCTCCTTCATCGACATGGCTACAATAATCCCTCCTTCCTTACCACTCACTTGAACACAGACACCAACAAACTCACAAGTCTTCCTCTTCAAATACAAAATTGGTATCCTTATCACATCCTTGGCCGGAACCGGCAACGTCGAAAACCCGCTTCTGAAACCAACTCCTGTCACCAAAACGGAATCCACAACCGGCACAATTCCAACACTCAAAGAAATGCCCCAACTTACAGCAGATACCAGAACCAGAATTCAATTCACTGCCGCTGTTGAGAACAAGAAAATGGAGGACAAAGACTATTAAGAAACGCGCAAGGAAAATGAAACCCATTAAATAAAAAAAGATAAAAGCAAGCAGCTGTACTCAAGTCTACGTGAAGGTGTCGATGAGGATGAGGATGATGACATTGGAAAACACACGCAATGGGAAATGGAAATGGATTATCTAAACTTAGGTTTTTTTTTAAAGAGTCTTCCTATCTGTAACAAAGCATTGAAATGGGAATTCAGGTGGAGACAAAATAAGTTGGGGAAAGCAAACAGACCCGAATTGAATAATCCAACGAGCAGCTGCTGGCGTGTTGCTTTCTTTCTCAACGTGTCTCGTCGTTGCTTCTGCTGCTTCCCTTCGTCGTCTCTCTCCCTGCAACCGCACTCCGCGTCTGTCAATCGGAAATCCCAACAGCTTCTTCCCTCCGTTGCCGATTTCGGATGTTGGGTTTTTGGTAAAGATTGGATTTTGCGCAGATTTTATTGCATTTATTTTTACAAATGCAAAAGCATATGCTTCGTAATATTAGGTCAAACATTTCTTCCTTTTCCTTTATTGTTTTTATTACTTTCGATAAAACGGAATAATTCGGATTAATTAAATATTGAAGAAAAATAAAGAATACAGCATTAATTATTGTTAATTAATGTAATAAATGGTGTGGATTAGATTGGTTTTATTATCTTCGTCATCCAACTCCAATCCATAGGATAATGTCACATGTGAAACTCGAAACGCTGGAATAATTAATTAGATACTCCTTAGCAAACACAAGTCATTTTAGTATAGTTTACGACTCCAATAAAAGATGTGCTTTTCTCGGTCGGCCGAGATTAATTAATTTTTTTTATACATATAACTACGCGAATAATACGAAACATGAGGTGAGGTGACACATTGTGCTATGATTCCATGATTGAGGATTTTGATATCTATATATATAAAAGTATATCACCATAAACCATTTACCAAACACTCATTTTTTCTCACTAATTTCTTTATTTTTCTCACTAAAGACCTCATTGCAATAAGATTTTGACAAAAATATCCCTCCCCACCCTCCTTATTTACACTACATGTCATCCATCACTATTTATTCATATTTGACTGTATTTGACCAGCTGATTGTATTTTACTGTATTTAATTGTATTTGATCAAGTAGATTTCAAAAAAAATTAAAAAATTAAGAATTTAAAAAATTAAAAAATTAATAAAATTGAAAATTATAAATGAAGTAAAAACATTGTAAAGCTTAATTAAATCAAATGAAGACATCGAAAAATTCTCATCGGGACGAAGGGAGCAACTAGTAAGACATAAGGGAATAAAGGGAGCAACAAGTGGAGAATGAGAATTCATTTTGGTACATTCTGAATTGGTGGATGGCGATGGGCAGTTTGAAAGCCAAAAACTCAAAAAGTATACTTCAGTAGTTTAGTAGGTTGGATGGACCACATAGAGTATACATTAGTGAAAAAATCTACAAGTATAGTTGAATGAGTTCGTCGCTGACAACTGATGGGGTGAGGACTCCAATATCGGTGAAGAGTAGAGACAGGTACTGGGGAGGAGTGTAGTCTCGAGCGGAGGTTTCAACCTCAACTTTGGATGGTATTGGTACTCCAAAATCTATGGGACGTAGTGCGGGTACCATGTCCTTCTGATCCAGAGGATATAATCGAGCAAACTGTATTTATAAAACATTTTGTGAATTTGTGTTGCGAGGATTGTGGTACCCTACCGTCTATCCATGAAGAATGATTATTATTGGTAGGATAGGATTACCTTGTAGCTTTCAGCTGCGACGTATACTGGTTTGTTCATGCTATGTGCCACCAGTGCTATCTGGTAAGTGCCTATGGCATTGATTATGCCTCCACTTTCCACCACACCGTCTGCCCCTACAAGGACCATATCAACCTCATCCATTGTGTATGCCACAGCCGAATCCAATATAAGCTTTACCGGGACATCTAGCTTCGCCATCTCATTTGAGACTCGTAAGCCTGTCCTGTCTGGCCTTCCCTCTGAAATCGAAAAACAGTCATATTCAGTTTGAGAAAACAAATTAAAAAAGCCTTAGATGAGATAAAACTTGAGGGATGAGCAATGATATATCATGTGTTGCCACTAAATCAATAATCACAAACTTAACACCAGATTAAACAAACTTTCGCTAATCAGAGACAACGAGAAAACATTTAACGGATTAAGACTTATAAGTTATAAGGTGTTAAATATACCAGTGCAGAAGACTCTAAAAAGTTTCTTGTTAGCTGCTGCCAGCTTCAGGACTTCCAGTACAACTCTGGAGAAGCCATGGACCAAAATCGTACACCCATCAAAAATGAAATCCTGACTAAGCATGGCTATAATTTTCCGTGCCTGACAAATAAGGGAAAGGTTAACAGCTTTTCTACAAATATCAACGCAAAGAACTTTAGCCTCACCCAACCAAACAACACAATGCACCTTGTTAGATATCTCGCCAAACTTCTCTGCCCGTTCAATCAAGCGAGCTTTAGCCGAAGTGAAGTTTTCAAATTCTAATGCTGAAGTCCTTGTCACATACCGCATAAACAGATCGCACCCTGCTGTTAGAGATATGGATGTTCTGTCCCATGACTGGCATCAAGTCAGATATACCAACATGAGCATAACACGTATGAGGTACAACTAACTGTATCCATAGAGATAGAAATATACAATATATACAGCCAATTTAACCAATGTGTCAAGAACTTAATTAATGGATCATTTGAATGTGTTGACTTTTGTCACTGATGAACAGATGCATTCTAGACTTAAATGATTGCAACAGCATTTATCACAACGCTCTATGACATAAGTTGAACTATCAGGAACAAGGACAATATGCCGCTACAATGTCTCCAAACACTAAAAACGAACAACTATTTAGCACCAACATCTCAATCCTTCCAAGGGATATCATGCAAGTTCATCTTTTGCTCCACCACTATCGTACAGTCATACAACATTCATTTAGAAGTGACATAATTCAGAGAATCTCAATATATGAGACGCAGAGGGACTCTTTCGATGTCCCAGTCCCAGCATCTAACATCCCTCACCCTTCAGTATAAGAAAAACGGCGACCGAAAAAACCAAACTGAAAAATGACAACTTAGTGTCAAACCATTCTAACAGACCACGGGTCAGGTTGCAGAGACGTTACACTACCCTGAAAATCATAAATAAGCTACATGTTTCATGTTCAAAAACTAGAAGCATAAGGTAACTAAGTAAGTTCATCCCGACACCAAAACAATGGATCATAGAGAAAACATTCATTAATTACCCATTCATACCTCTTTTACTTCTAGCATCACACTTTCGATTCTGATTTTAATAACATTTCGAATGCAGAAGATCAAGGTATGCAACAACAACAAAAAGTGGCAGTAAATTAAGGAAAGGTGCATATACTTTGAGGCAATCAGAGGCCTTTTTGAGCTCAACCTCAAGCTCCATCATAGTACTCGCCTCAATGGATCTAATTACAGATGCCAAAGCCCTAATCGCAGCCACAGCCTCAGCCAAATCCGGCTGCTTTCTCCAATTATTAAACTCATCAATCACATTAAAAACCTTCTTCCCTCCCAACCCTGTCTCCTCTTCCTCCACGCCATCATCAGACACCTCCCGCTGTCCTACCGCCGCTTGTGCCTGAGCCAACCAGTCACTAGTCACGACTCCATGATGCTCAGCTCTTGTTTGGTAGTATGCAGAGATGTGGAAATTGGGATTAGGGTTTTGACCTGCTGTTGACGCGGTTATTGTTTGAAGAGTCGAGTTCATATCTTCTTCTTTTTCTTGCTGAAGCTGTTTGTCGAGGATGAACGACGCCGATCTCCACCACATTTGGGCGAAAAACAGACGGCGACACCGGTGACGTCACCGAGTTTGAGATTGATGATGCGTCGTTGGGGTTGCGTTAACCTTCGCTATGCTTGGATGTAACGAAACGACAAGTTAGTGCGTTCATTTGTGGGCAACGGCGTCGTATTTGTAACTGATGAATGATGATGTTGGGTCGTGTTGAAGGTGAGAACGGTTAACTTTATAGATGCGCTAGAACGTTGACGTTTCACGACTATGCTTGTAGTGGGATCCAATATTGAACTACTAGTATTATTTATCCAAAAAAACACAGAAGATTTAAAATATATATATCGTATTTTTAAAATTAAATATTACTATTCTCACATGTATTCTATTTTTCAGTCATTATTTCACTTCTTTGTTTTTGATAGATGGTGGAATCAATAGTACAAGAAAATTTATGTTCAAGAGAAAATATTTTAGTACATAACAGACAATTGAAGCTCGGGTCAAAAGGCACTTCCACAAATACCACTAAACGCATATGCGAAAGTGACTACCAATTTTAAAACTAGCAACGCCACATGGGTCAGTGACCAAAACAACCACGATCAAGTACGAAAATAGAAAAAACTTCATCACTAAGTGGAAAGAAATGACAAACTCTTTCTCACATAATTGTGGGTAGAAATACAGCAACAATAAAAAATAAAGAACTTAGATAAAACTATCGAGATCGTTGTGAATCACATCGTGAACTGAAAACGGATCTGAATCCGCCATGAACCGGAACTGAACCCCGTACAAGGTAAATTACTTTTCATTGAATTCCAAAGCCTGTCACAAGCATTCGTCAAAGTGCTGTAGAAACTTCCATGAATCCAAGCCACACAACTATTTCTTCAGCTTCCTTAACACTTGTGTTCGCCCTTGCATTACCAATCATCCATTTTGGAGGCTCCGGAATCACAAAGATTGCTAATTCAATAAAGTCTGAAGGTAAAATACTCATAACAAGCATTATTTTCCCGATTCACATGCATTGAAAATCATGAAATTGTGGACTACTTGCAGCAATGTCCAGAAGTATCGGCGTCGTAACCTTCAGCAACTTCATTTCTCACCATATTCGGCGTCATATCCTAGCGTCGCCTTCAATTGAACTATGCTGCGCTTTCCGGAACTTCGGCTACGGCCAGGCTAAGAACGACACTCATGTCCCTAAATCAGTACATGCGATTGCAGTGCGAACAGAACCACCAGCCGTGGATAACGATCAATCGTGGGACCCTCTTCACATACCCTAGATTCGTGCAGCGTCTCTGCGATGATGGTTGAAGGCATCAGCGGCAAACGTACCAGACGATCGGCCGTGGGGTTAGGGGCTCTCACTATCTATTTATTTAAATCACTAACTTTATTCTCACAACCACTCCCATTCTTCATTGTTATTTACTTACCTTTAAAAAAAAATTCCCACTTTTATAATATTTGTGCATATATCCTTATGTAAGGATTAATATGAACGTCGGTTGAAAGTTTGCAGAACCACCAAAGTCAATGTTTCTTGTAAACGTATGATATCACTCGTGCATTGTAATTTCCTACGAAATGAAAATGTTTTTTTTTCCCAAGAAAGTGGAATAGTAAATTTGATGATTCATGAAAATCTTAGATTCATAGCGAGATCGTTTATGTAGATTATTTAAACTTAAAATGGTTCGAAGAAAAAGACCAAATCAACCGGTGATTTCCTTATATAAAAAATCGCATCTTTTTTTTTTATTAAGACTGGCAAACTCCGTTAAAAAATATTATGACTACAAACACCATGGAAATTGTCTTTTCGAGTTTTGGTACATGCATTTAGCAAAACCCAGAGCATTAATGTCGGTACATTATTGATAGCTCCAATGGCTATGGCTTGATGACTCAACTCGAATTCGTCCGCTAAAGAATCCAGACAATTATGTTGGCCAAGGTACGTGACACATACAGCCCAACCTAGCTTAACCTTAACCAAAGTGCCATACCTAGTGAAAAATGGCTATCACTACTTTGGCAAAAATGGCATAGCGAGTAGGAGCTAGCTGTGTTCATCATTTCACATTTTTACCCGATGGAATGAGTAAGAAAACAACCTTTTTCATCCGAATGTGTTTTGAAATATGATCACTCCAAAATAATTTAGATAATATGAAGTTATATATTTTGGTGAGATTTAGAAGAAAAATTTATACTAATTTATTATCTAAATGATAATAGACCAAAGAAGAGAAAAAACACCCTTAGAGTTAAACTCTATAATACATTCACTACCACAAATGTGAGAAGATTAGACGGAGGAATGATTTTCTAAGCTACGCACATCACGTATTTATACTAAAAATGCTTAATGTGGAAAGGTAAATCAAGTCAGACTTTGTTTACTTATGATTCTCCATTTGGGCGCATAATTTCCTCATTTGTGAGTTACTTCTTTACTGGTCTTCATCTATCTTACATACATGGTGCTGAATATATGATAGGCTAATAATATTTGAACTTGATCATATCTTGTACTAAATCTTCATTATTGACTTAATATTGCAAAATGTGTAACACATGCTAATTTCATTAGCTTCAACAATGATGACAGTCAAGAAAAAATTGGCTCAATGTCGCTCAAAAGACATGAAATCAAACAACCTTAAAACTACTAATGGGATCGTGTTGCTTAAAATAATTTCTGGAACTCAGAGAGCTGGCGAACTTGGAGCACTCTTTTGTTAGACGGGATTTTGCAAGGCTCATACTAAAAGAAGTGTTACAATTTCAAGCATTAAAAGTAAAATCTGAATCCTCTTTTGTGTACTTTCTGGAATCTCCAACATCCACTAGTCCACTTTTTCATCTAATCTAGTACTAGCAGCACTTTGGTCCATAATTGGTTTTCCATTGAGTTTTTGGTTTTGTTGTGTTTACAATTACCTTGTTTTTGAAGACTGAATAACTACTTCGCACAGCTGGACCTCCTCCCTGTACCCATGTGGGTTCACCGCTACAATTTTAAGTATTTTTGTTAGGCCTAATAAATACACAATACATTAGTAAAGTATTTAATTACTTTCTCCGTCCTGAAATGTTATTTCTATTTGAGTTGTGACATAAATTTTAAAAAATAATGAGAGTGTGGGAGAAAATAATATAAATGAAAATAAAATATGAAATAGAGTGTTATGCGAGAGATAATAAGAACGAACAAAAAATGACACTAATGTGTTTGTGTTTGTTTTTCCGCTGTTGCTATTGTGTCTGTTTTCCACTGTTCCATCTGACTCCATCACTGTCACGAGCAAAGCAACACATCTTTCTTTCATTTACAGTACTTGTTAGATTTACAAATGACGCTGATGATCTGAAAACTTTGTGGACTGCCTTGTGAATATTGCTTTGTTGCAGCCAACATAAAGCAAACAATACCATTTCATTTCTCAAGTCATTGTCAAATTCTGGAGGCTGTTGATAGCTCACGGATGTTCCAACTCCGAAATTCGACCAATCTCAGTCTCTCTTCTCTACATCCTCACATGGGGTATGTTTTTATTAATAAAGTTGTCAACTTTCTTGTCATTGAATTCATTCCCCAACTGGGGTTTCAGTTTCAGTTACTAGTCTCAATTCTTGAATTGATTCTAACTTCTCTTAGTTTTTAAGGTATCAACAGCAATTGGGGTAGCCACAAGAGGTCAGATTGAGAACCCAGTTTGCCAGTTGATCTCCAAGAAAGCTTCAGATTGTTACAGACCAATGCCTATACAAACAATTTCTACCGGCAGCTGCAACAGCAGTAGTAATAGTGGCAGTTCCATGGAGACTAGGCCATCAGACATGCTTAACTATTCAGCTCAAAGGAAGAAACTTGAGGCTTCATCAACACCAGGGAGGCCTGTTTTCAGCTTCAGTGTAGCTAAAAAGGGCTTCCCTTCAAAATGGGATGATGCTCAAAAATGGCTTAGCAACTCTTGCCATGAATCTCCAGCTCACCCCA
>JAWWMW010000850.1:99041-117959 GCA_035048345.1 Echeveria elegans
AACCTTGTATTTTATTTAATCTAATTAATCTACTTCACACCACCAGCTTGTTCATCTTCAACTCTTCGATTTCTACAACAACCGTAATCCCGTCAAAAAATTAATATCAATTTTCTCAACTTCCATCTTCATTTTCCTCCGCATTTAATTTTCAGAAACAAATCGAAGAATTTGTTAGTTGTCCCAATTATGTCTCCATATATTTACACTGACATTTGAAATTATGTGACAGCACACAAAAAAAAATCAATCAGCTACATGTCCTTATCTTTCCATTGGCCAACCCGACATCAATTTCCCGCAAACAAAAAAGACTTAAATGTTGCATAACAACCTCAGCAGTACGCCCATTTCTATGCAAGAAAAACCACCATATGTACACCACACAAACTCACAACTGTTCGTTCCGGCAACAACCTTTGAACTCTATCCCATTATCATTCTATTCAGATCCTATCCCATGGGCACGACAGGTCAAGGAAAACTTAATCTAGTAAGGAAACTTAGGCTCAGTTTGGTTGCAGAGAAAAAGAAGAGGAGAAAAAATTTTAAAAAAAAATTGAATGAAAATGAAATGTGTGTTTGGTTGTAAGGAAAAGAATAAAAAATATAGGTAAAATGAGATCAAATTTTCCTTATAATTTTTTCATTTTTTTAAAATTTTCTTTTTCTCACTTTTTTCCGCCACCAAACGAAACCTTAAGGATCATTATACTTACTTAGTATTAACTTGGCTGATACAGGCGGCTCGATTTTATTCACTTTCATGTCATGCGTACCAAATTTGAAATATATCCGCGAATCCGTAGGTTGCCAAGTTTACTAGGTCAGTGTGCCTAGCAATAGTGCCACTAAAACATTGAAACTCAAAAGATGGGAGAGTGCACAAGCAAAGTTATAATCTAGGAGAAGTACATCTCTCGCATCTCATGTGTAGGGAACTTATGGCTGTTAGGTTTTATTTCGTACCACAATGGACACCATGAAGAGCATAGGATCCTTAAATAACTAAGTATTTGTCAAGAATATGTTACTAGCAAAGCATAAAAGGTGTTACACTTGAGGCAACCCAATGTCCAAATCCCAAAAATACTTATAGTGCATCGGTTATTACTTATGCTTTGAGGTTACCTTTCGATCATTTTGTCGATGGCATTACTAACACTAGCTAATCAATCCTATTTGTCATCAGCATACACGGAGCACTTGCCGCGAAAGCATGGTCATTTGAGCTTTAAAACCATTGATGAAAAAGGGAAAAAAATGGTGTATTGATTGATTAAGTTACAAACATTTAACATCATGAAAATCAACACAACTGTTTACAAGGAATGGGACACAATGCTGCAAGGTCAAAAAAAGGGTTGGTGATACTGAGAAGAAAAGTGTAAAAGGGTGTCCAACAAACAGGCTGGTGCAAATGAAGCATGACGAGTCTACTTTTCAGCAAGGTGCACATAAAATTATGGCTTTTGGAGTTTAAATTTTAAAATGCTACAATTTTTTCTTTATTTTTTGAATTTCGGAGTGTCTAACATTTTTTTAATAGAATAACATTTTCAGACAACATAAATTGAAAAATTGCCATGCTAATTTTATGACACGACCATAAGAAAATGCCAGTCGAGACCTATTGTGCTTCAAAAATAGGGGAGGATTATTTGGGTATTTTCGAGCGATATTATTTTTCTTTACCAAAAAAACAAAAGACTCGAACTTATTTGGACAAAAAGTAAAGCCAAAAGCACCGATTTTCGAAGTGAATTGAAATAACCATAAAGCCCCCTCTCTCTCAACTCCCAAACTTTTCGGGCGTTTCCTCCTAAATTCGACCCATATTACAAAAAAAAAAACTTAAGGTTCAGTTTGATTGCGGAGAAAAAGGAGAGGAAATAAAAAAATTAAAAAAATTGAGTGAAAATAAAATGTGTGTTTGGTTGTGAGGAAAAAAATAAAAAAAAGGCAAAATGAAATCAAATTTTCCTTACAACTTTCTCATGAAAAAAACATTTTTCTTTAAATTTTCTTTGCCTCACTTTTTTTCCGTAACCAAACGGAGTCTAATGAATTAAACCCACGGTAAACTAAAACGAGTGCAGCTATATGCACTGATATCGGGCCGAATTGATTGTTCCTCGTGTAGGCACTTATACAATTTTTTTTGATGGAAATACGATAATGTCTGAACTTTTTGTGCATTTCTGTTAAATATGTGAGAGAGTTTATGAGTCATTCCAGCTTCAGTAAGCCATTTCAGGGTAAAAACAATTCTCATAGGGACAAAAAATCCAAATTCAATCGGTTAGCACAACTCTCTTGACAAAATTTTGCGTGAGTTTCATAAGAGAGAGCCTGATCGGTAAGTACATCTAGATTAAAGTATCCGGAAATTACAAAAAACACGCGGAGTTTTAGGTCCTGTTTGTTTGAGGAGAAAAAAAGAGGAGTTAAAAAATTAAGGCTCTGTTTGATTGCGGGAAAAAAGTGAAAAAAACAATTAAAAGAAAATTAATTTTTTCATGAGAAAGTTGTAAGGAAAATTTAATCTCATTTTGCCTATTTTTTCATTTTTTTTTCAACCAAACACACATTTCATTTTCATTCAAAATTTTTCTTTTAGTTTTCTTTTCCATACTTTTTTCTCCACAATCAAACGGGGCCTAAAGAAAAATTTTGAGTAAAAATGAAATGTGTGTTTGGTTGTAATGAAAAAAATGAAAAATAGGCATAAGAGATCAAAATTTTATTACAGCTTTCTGATGAAATTTTTTTTTTTATAAAAAAATTCTTTTCCTCACTTTTTTCCGCAGCCAAACGAAACCTTAATATGTTTTGGTTGGAATAAGGGTATTTTGGTCAATTCGTTCGTCGGTTTGCACCAACTTTCAATAAATAATCAAGCTTTATGTCAAACTTAAATTAACATGAAAATCAACTCCCAACAGTCAAATGGGCCAAATATATCAAAATGGGCCGTGGAAGCGCGAATTCCACTCTAACGCGCATCCACGATTAGGGTTTACAGATTCCAATCACACGCCGTCGCCGACCGATAGAATCCGTCAACCGGACCGGAGAAGAGATATTCAATCGGCATGGTGAGTGACTCAATTCATCGAATTGTTCATTGGTAATTCCTACAGTGATTTTATCAGTTTGGAAAATTTATTGTTGTTGGATTGGACCGTGTGCAGTCGCTAGTTGCAAATGAGGACTTTCAGCACATTCTTCGTGTGTTGAATACTAATGTCGACGGCAAGCAGAAGATTATGTTCGCCTTGACATCTATCAAGGGTATCGGGCGTCGTTTCGCTAACATTGTGTGCAAGAAAGCCGATGTTGACATGAACAAAAGGTTACATCTTATTCACTTCAACATACTGATTTTATTCAGTTCTTGTTGTTGGTGGTGACCTAAAAACTTAGCTTTTAATGCTTTAGGTTCAGTTTCTTTCGTGGAAAAGTAGGGGTTTGAAACGAGAATTTATAGGAAAAATAACTGGTTTGTATAGTTGTTTAAGAAAAATAAAAACAAATTGCGAGTAATCTATACAAACTTTTCCGATCAATGTTCCAAATGAAAGTTTTTCTTTTCATTTACAATTTCTCTCCCATTTTCATTAACTAAATTTTCCTATTACCAAGCAGAGGTTTAAAATTAGATGAAATTATTTGTTCATAATTTGACAGCTGTTCAGTAAATATTTCGGTGCTTTGAAGAAGCTGACTACCAATAATTTAGTAGTCTGGTTCACTTGTCCGAAGGTTAACTAGCCGCTCTTTGTTTATAGCAATGACACATCTTGAAAATAATGAAATTTCTCACTTTCTATGCCAAATGTTCGCTTGGTGATCTGTATATCTGCTATGTGGTAGATTGTTTTGTTAACTGGAGCATGAAAATACATTAGGGTGAGAATTTATGCATGCCTGGTTCACGTTGTTGGTTTATTGCTGCAGGGCTGGTGAGTTGTCAGCTGCTGAGCTTGAAAATCTGATGGTGATTGTTGCCAATCCCCGTCAGTTCAACATCCCAGACTGGTTTCTCAACAGAAAGAAGGATTACAAGGATGGAAGATACTCCCAAGTTGTTTCCAATGCATTGGACATGAAGCTCAGAGATGATCTTGAGCGTCTCAAGAAGATCAGGTGATTCTCACTCTCAATTAAACGATGACTTTATTTATGTATTTACTATGGCTTGTGTGGTGGGTCCCAATCACGCTCTAAACATATGATGTAAACTTCAGCTAAGTAGAATCTCTTGTTCTAAAAGTCTTGTTGTCATTTACCCTTGTCCTGCAGGAACCACCGTGGTCTCCGTCACTACTGGGGTCTTCGTGTCCGTGGACAGCACACCAAAACTACTGGACGGAGGGGTAAAACAGTTGGTGTCTCCAAGAAGAGATAATTGTACTGCCTCATCTGTTAAATGCTGGCTTTATGTTTTTTTGGGTCTAGGAACTTTCACATTATTATCAGATCTTGAATAACTGCAGTCAGTATTGTTTTGATGTTTTCTTTAGTTCCCGAAATAGTGACTCGACTCTCAAGTTTAGCAAAATATACACTTTTCTACTATTTTTAATTCAAATCTGTCCAGGTTTACGACTGAGTGTGCCCCCTTGTTATTCATGCTCTTGCTTTAAAGAAAATTGTTGTATAACACTATTATTTTGAAGTCTTTGATTATCGTGTATGGAGGGTGGAACCAACCAACCATGTGCATAACAATACATATGATGCAAAGTGTATTGTTTGTCTCATTCGAAATTTTAAGGACCATGCTGGTAAGCTGTGACAGGTCCATGGGATCTAACTTATGTTACTTGTATTTTAATCCCCACGCAGACCAGCTGCGAGATTTCTGTCTGTGTATTTAGCATATGCCGATGATCTAACACATATTTTACTACATTGTTACCGTTGACTGTGTTTAGGCTGCATTTTGTGCTGTAAATTTGCATTAACTTTTTCTGTTGAAGTTAGATACTCAGATGCTATTTATGTTGAGAGACTAAAGAAAATGTCTGATGGAAGTGTTAGGGAGGAACGGCTAGGTATGATGCATTTCAAGCATTTGTTTCGGTAGAACATCAATATGATAAGATTACATTTACATCCACTTTACTTCAACTTGTAGCCTTGGACGTTTCCGGAAGCTTTCCTGAGACGCTCTCCGGTCCTCTTGGCTGCCGGAGCAGACATGATCAACCACAAGATCTGCGAAAGCTCCAATGATGAACTTATGAGTAGTTACTGGATTCAGAACCAAGTAACAAAGCAGAAGTTCATGCAAATATTCCCAGCTAATTGTCTCTTTATCAATACTGTCATATGCTTCCACCATCTCTTCCATAGACAGCCTGAAGTCCGAGTATGGATCACTTGAATGGGTCAAGACAGCAACTGACTTTTTCATGACTGAGCTACTACCAGATTCTAGCGAGGATGATGAAGCGGAGGATCCTAACGAGTCAATGATAGAGTTGGACTGGCCTGGAGAAGAGATGAAGAAGCGACGGGAAGCATACACAGCTGACAAATCTGGCGTAGTTGCGCCGTATGCCGATGATCCGTACTGAAGCTCAGGTGATAGGGGCGGTGCATACGAAGGCTTATAAGTTGGTGCACCTGTAGAGTAGAGTGAATTGAACTTACTGATCAAGATTGGAACGGGACGACGATCTTGTTCTTCACCGGACAATGAGTCTCGTGATTCCGATCGTTTCATCTTGGGGAAGCATGAGTCGATGGTGGTCGGCATCTCTCTCAAGATTAGCACATGAGTATACCAAATGAAGCTGTCACCAAAAACAACCAGGCTCTTATAAATAGTTAAGACTACTGAAGTTTTTGACTCAGTTCCATCTAACAAAAATACGCATATTATTTGTTTTTGACTTTCTGCCCAATACAAAGGTTGCAATCTATGCAGTCATTAAATTAGAGGACCCATTAACTAAACTTAGTTAGTTATACATGACTGTCTAATCTGGTTGGTTTGAAGTCTAATAATCCTGACTCATTTACATCGTATTAAATAAAGAGACGTGCTAAAAACACCGATCAAATTCAACCAAAGTGTTAAGTAGTCCTTAAAAAATACTATCAAGTTGATCCTCCTTAAGGCTCATTGTACTCAAAGAAACACTCTGAACATCGAGGTATTGTTTAGCTAAATTGAAGAAGAAATTAACCAAGGGAGAGTGCATGTGACAAAACTTGCATGAAGTAAGGTATGAACAATGGGATCACATGGTATTATTAGGACAGAAAGAAATGGGTGTATAAGGATCGACTTACCAAAACAAGACAAAATTCAAGCTTCGTATCTTTTGGGCTCTTGTGCAGCAACCAAAAGCTGAATCTATTCAACTTCTTCATCAAACTTGTGATTTTGACCACCCTCATGCTGTCTCATTATTCCCTGTTGCTAAATGCTAATGACACAAATAATCTCGATTGACCGGTAGTTAACGTTGATAATGCGTGTTTTAAAAAATAGGTACTCTGTTAATATCATAGTTAATCAAGATGATCACATTTACACGCTAAGTACTTGGACGTAAAGCTAATCAACACGATGTTTGGACTTGTATATGAATGAAAGTAAGGCCCTTATTGAATCTGCATGATTGATCACAATAAGGGTCTGTTCTTTTGACATGACCTGAAACTGAACTGAACTGAACTGAACAGAAATTAAATTAATGTCAAAAGAATAGACCCTAAGTCCAGTTATGTGTATAACAGGCAGTGTGTAGCATTCATAGGAGATGTAAGTGATTTAAACTTCTGTCAATACATTCAAGCGTTTAATCTGCAATGGTCCATTAAATGAATGCTAGGTGGAAATGAGGCTATTTGAAAGCCTAACTGTGCAAATGAGGCTATTTGGTAAGCTACACTGATAGGTGAATTCATGAAAATGATGTTTCAAACTTATCTTTATTTCAGGTCCCTCCGTATCAATTAAGCTAAACTGATGTGAGACAAGTCATGGTATTCAAATCATTTTGTAAGTTGTGGTCCGCTGTATATATATTCACTTTATTATTTTGCAGCTATGCAATGTAACTAGCTTTTTTATGAGGTTCTTCTGATGCTTTTATTACACTTTGCATGCATAAATATTCTCTGGCATTTATTACACTCGTATGTTGTAATCTAGCTACTGAAACTCATGATGAATATTCCATTCCAACACATCATGAAGAAAAAAAATCTTTCACTGTTTACTCATGCAACTACTTTATAAAAGAGTGTTTAGCATTTCAAAAGATCAATATGGATCAACATCAACTTTAGCGCCACCAAATAGCAACCAAGTACAGATTGGTTAAGAAACCAACTGATATTAGATCTCATGAAAAATTGATGCTTTACCCATTCTTGAGTTTTTTTTTTTGCCCCGCCTGGGATTCGAACCCTGCTGGTTCCTGGAGTTGGTTCCCTGAGTGCCCCTTCATTTGTCATTCTTGAGTTGGATTGAAGCAACAAAGTATCATACCCTTCGCCCCTCGCGCTATTTGATCTTCTAAACAACAATCTGTCGCATTGCAAGAGGTTTATACGTTTGAGTATGATAGTAGATATCAGTCATCGAACTGTAAAAAAGTGACGATATTATCCGGAATCACATTGTTTCTTATAATGAAAGGAAATTGTCAACCATGCCAAATTCAGGATATACCAACAGGCAATTCAGTATACAAAAGGGCGAGTTGGAATGAAATCCACACCTGCTTCGGTATTGTACACGTCCTTGATTCCCAACAGATAACTAGGTTCGGCAAGTTTGTATTGTCAGTTGTAACTAAGTGTGTGTTCGATCAGTCCCATGAGTTAAAGTTTCAAGGCCAATAATATCGACCATACATGTGTTGTAAGATTGTTTGTTTTTGTCTTCTTCAGTCTTCCCTGTGTTTTCCAGTGCATTAACATAAATGACGTTGTGAAGTTTACAATGTTTGATCCACTTATGGGTAGGTGTTTCTTGTTGGGGCTTTGCAGCTTTCCGCAGCCGAGTCATGGATGTGGCGCCTGATCTTGTGTGTTACTCTAGATTCCTGTATTTTTATGGTTGTTTGTGAGGAGCTGTTCTATTTGTGTGTCCTTGAATCTAACATCTTTTCATCGGAAGAAAATACAACCATTCAGTGCTGGGGTCATACAGGTACCAGCGGACAGGAGCAGACTCTGAAAAGTAATATGAAGCACATCAGACAACCACATCATATATTTTCAAGAAAATGTTGTTGTGTGTTTATGAAGTTTGTGTGAGGTATTTCTTGATTATTATTCTCGTTTGATTTTGGTGGGTTGGTTTACGGAAAGGAGCTGGCGTATATTATGGTGGGGTGGTTTATGCTGTGTTCCGTTCTTGATTCTAATCGGTTTGAAATCGTTTGCGGACACCTTATTATCGCAGTTTTTCTTCTTCCAGAAATTGTTTGTTTGTAGTTCACGCTTTGTATAAATGGTTAAAAAAGTGGCTTAACCTATAAGCAAGCTTCATGCTCAAGTCATAACTGGTCTTTAGACACCTTTTCGTGGAACATTATCATCAGTTTGGATTGATTGTGATGTTTATGTGAACAATGCTTTGATTAAACTGCATGGAAGTTTTGGGTTGGTTCAGGTCAGGATGCTGTGAAGACAGAGACTCTTTTTTTTTCCGTGGTTACATGTTATACAAGAATAGACTCAAATGACTCGACAACAACTCCATTGCGCAAGCAACTTCATTTAATTAACAACGTGAGCATAATAAACAGCCTCCACGCCTGGATGCGGGAGAAATGAACAGCACCTAAATTGACACAAAATCAATTAGGTAAATATGGTGGAGGCAGGGTTTGAACCCTGAACCTCAGTTTTCAACTACACAAACTTTATGAAGTGAAAGACTAGACCGTTGAATCGTTTTTTATTGTTTCAATTTTGATATTTTCAAATTAATTTAATTCAAAATTAGTTGGAATTTTATCGAAAATCAATGGAGGCTGTGATACTGATATGGGAAAAAAAGTTAGGAGCGTGACTTTACAACAAAATTTTATAGTAGACAAATCAATTTACTATAACGGTAGTTTTTCAATTTAGTAAATTTAACTAAACACATAGGCTCCGTTTGGTTGCGAAAAAAAATGAGGAAAAGAAAATTTAAAGAAAAATAATTTCTCATGAGATTGTAAGAAAAATTCGATTTCATTTTGCCTATTTTTTCATTTTTTTTTCTTACAACCAAATACACATCTAATCTTCATTCAATTTTTTTAAATTTTTAAATTTCCTCTTATTTTTTCCCCGCAACCAAACGGAGCCTTAATAAATGTTAATATGATTGAGGAAAACATTAGCCAGTACTCAAAAACAGACATTGGGAATGGAAGGTAAAAAAAGGGCGTGCCAATAATATGAATGATAAGGATTTAAAGTCGAATCAAGACTATTACTAAGAAGATTCAATTATAAATTCCAGTTGATTCAACTGTAAAAGGTCAAACACGGTCAACGTAGTATTCCGGGAGATGAGTGTATTTCTATTTTATCAATGTATTGAAAGATACAAAGAAACCATAAGATAAGTACCAGAATAGTTATTTACAGAACCTACCCAAACTATTGACTATATACATAACCTGACCAAAAGCAAAATAAAAGGCAGGGAAAATTGTCAAGTACAAAAAAACAGTGATGCTTCTTCAAGCAGGAACTTCATATTCATTCTTCAACAGACATGACACAGCCCCTTTAGCCCAATTTTGTCTGGGATATTTGATAGTGATGAAGGCCAAGTAACTCGGATAATTAAAATCTTCAATGACGTTTTAGACTTTGAGTTTGGGTATACCAAAGTTAAGTTCTGATGATGGTACTGTGGTACAGTCAATCGAGCACCCGATAATTTAGATCTCTTTGTTTGTGCAACCACCGCCTTACTTTGGTATCACAGTGGCTCCTGCAGCAGGGACAATTATTCTTCATAGCCTCGATGCACTTGCTTTGAAAAACATGTAGACGGGGCAACAACTCCTCCACGGTCGGTTTTTCCTCCTTGAAATCTTCTAAACATATTGCGCAAACACTACCATTGGAATACTTGTAATCCTGCATCACATTATCCTCCCACTCCGGTATACGGTTGTAATGAAATTCATCAGAGTCACGAAGTCTCACCAGAATGATGAAAAAATCAATCTCCACCACCGCACTGCAACGAAACCGGCGTCCCAATTTCTCTTAATGTCCCATACAAGATATGGTAACAAAGTGACAGGGTACTAGGGACTTAGGTGCTGCAAAGCCTAATTCGCAGTTCTGTTTCCTTGAGAATCATGTAAATTCAGTATTTGCATTGCTCTGGAGTTTCAAGACACTGTAGAAGTACAATGAACTCCTTGGGCGTTACTTGGTAAGGTGTTCGCCTTGGCTGTTCGAAACAGTCTCGTAATTCGCCTGATTGCACGCACTCCGCAGCTGTACCAGTGATTTCAAGAATTGGGCGGTCAAGCGTCTCGTCTGAGTGCCTCTGGAGCTCCGTAGATTCCCAGGACCGAAACCTCATGGATTTTATCCGACATAGACATAGACATAGACAAGACAGAGAGTGTTTAGTTGGTACGAGAAATCGTGCGGACAGATATGCGTATTGTGTAGTGTACTAAACGCTCAAGTGTTGTATACTAAACGCTGCGTTTCGATGACGCACAATATCTGAATCCATACGTTTGCTGGCTCTCGATTTTCAACTACGCAAACTTGTAAAGTGAAAAAGATTCGACGTTTGAATCGTTTCCTAGCTATGATGCGAATTGGGTCAGCGCCGCCGGAGCTGTGTACATCAGCGTCGTTGATGTGTGTAAAGTTTGGAGCTTTTGGGGTGCAATGGAGGAAGAGGAGTGGTGACTTTAAGATGGTAACTGGGCCCAGGAGAAGTAGTGGAACCTGGGTTGTTTCAGGGTCGATAAGCGAAAATTCGACACCCGAAGTGAGAAAGCTCAAGGTGAGGTTTTTAGTCAATTTTGGTCAAATCTATGTCGTGGAAGGTATTTTGGGAATGAGTTATGAGTGAAAGTTTTGTGTTTTTCGCCAGATTGGATTTGATCCTTCTGAAGAGCTCTTTGGACTTGAGAATGATCTTCGGCTGCGGTTTGAGCTCTTTCGAGTTGTAGCTGTTTAGTTTCGGTCTGAGTTCGAACTAATGAGAAAGTGTTTGGCCTATCTGGTTTGGATCAGGGTAGAAGCGCATAATGTGAATCCGAGGTCCTGGTTTGGTCCTAATGGGCAGTATATTAGAGAGTTACCTTGCCCGAGTTGTCGAGGAAGGGGGTATACTCCATGTACTGAGTGTGGAATAGAAAGATCCAGAGTGGATTGCTCGCTTTGTAATGGAGAGGTTTGTATCCGGATTGTGTTTATATTGGCTAGCTCTTTAATTTTGTGCCACTTTCATGTGTGGTAATGGCTTTTTCTTTTCCGGTAGGGACTAATGACTTGTTTGCACTGTTTGGGGGACTGCGTCATTTGGGAAGAATCGATAGATGAGCTGCCTTGGGAGAAAGCACGATCTATGTAAGCCCCTTGTAATTTAAATATAGGTGATATGGCTATTTTGTTATAAAATTTGATCCCTTTTAGATACATGCGTACTCAGTTCTCCGCTCAAAGTGAAGGAAGACGATGAAGTGGACAAGTTGGATATAAACATAGTGAAAAGAAAATCGAAAAGAGTATATCAATCTCCGTCTCCCGAAGTTGGTCGAAAGATCAGTAGATCGTTAAAGGTTAATTCTTCGCATCAACTATTTTAAATATATTACCAAGAGTCTAAAAGTTTTTTAAAAAACATTGGAACATCAAGAATGCTATTGCCAGGTCTGGTTTCTGATCTTTATTTTGTAGTCGATTGATTGCAGAGTCTAAATGCTAAAACAGGTTTGTTCAGTAATAGAATGAAAATTATCCATCGAGACCCAGCTCTTCATGCACAAAGAGTAGCTGCAATTAAGGTAAGTCACAATCCGAGTTTCAGTATTTTCATTATTCCCTTTCCATTCCTCATTGGACTGTGTGTTTCTGTTTTTTCGGGTTCTGAATGTTCAGTCAATTTGTAGAAAACGAAAGGGACACCTACTGCAAGGAAGCACGCATCTGAATCTATGAAAGTATTTTTCAGCGATCCAGAAAACCGTCGCAAGAGAAGCATTTCCATGAAAGGTTAGACTCTTAATGTAGCATTTGCTTGAGTTTGCTTGAGTTAGACACATATGAGACTTGGCATTTGCTTGAGTTTTTGACATATTTTCTCGTAGCGCAGGAGTAACCTATTCCTGCAGCAATTGTGGACGCAAAGGCCACAGGAAATATTACTGTCCTGAACTTCAAGGTGTCGCAGTTGATAGGAGATTTATATGTAGCATATGTGGGGAAAAGGGGCACAACAGAAGAACTTGCTCAAAAGAAAAGATAAGTGAATCGAAAAGGAATTCACCTGCTCATCATCACTGCAAAATTTGTGGTCAAAGTGGGCATAATCGCAGAACCTGCACATTGATCAACGCTGAGTTGAGTGATATTAGTACTTCCGATTGTATAGAATTGGTCTCTGAAACGAGAACTTATATATGTGGATTGTGCTTGAAAGCCGGACACAATAGGAGAACATGTCCGACAAAGAAAAATTCTCAACTTAAACAGTAAATTATAAAGTAAAATTTTATTTTTCCCACTGAGTTTCTGCTTGAAGTTTTGTTTTGGTTCAGCATTGATCTCTTCGGCACCTTGGTAAGGCAGTCGGAACTTATCCTTGTTAATTACTTTCCACCGTCATTTCCTTCTGATTTGTTCCTGGCATATATATATATTTCGCTCAGGTGAAAGACCATACAGTAGGGAGATGGAGTAGCGGCGTGCGATCTCATCTTTACAAGTTGAGGTAATCTGTGATTTTCTCTGCAGGAGGTAAGAAATTATTGTATAAATGCATTTCTCGTCAAGCATTTAATTGCAATGTTGCTGGTATATGTGAGAAAATTATTCGAAAGCACGCAAGGAAAAGATAATTTTCCTTAGAAAACATTTCTTACGGTGATATAATTCAAACTCGATGACCGTAAGGGGAAAACATGAACGTAAGAGAACTTCATGTTTTGTAGTGATGTGTTCATCTTTGAATTTGGTTTGCTTGTGCAGCAATGCTTACCTTTACACTTTCTGTACGTGTTTGTTCTTTATTCATTATACTAACAGTGAGTCCTTCCCATCTACTGAAACTGATTGATTCTTTGCCTTTACAGATTAGGGGACGCAATAAACAAAGAATCCCATAATCAGCTGATCCGACATCAAGCAAAGCTCCACTGTGATGGTCTCCTTCGATTTTCCCCCAGTACTTCCCGTCTTGACTGCACGCTAGGCCTGGAAGTGACTTATATATTTTACTACTGCGAGAGTCTGCTTGAAAAGGGATCCTGATATCTTCCTGTAGGCATACTTCACCAGAGCTGAACCCGCTGTAATAAAGCCAGTAATCAGAACTATACACGGGGCTCGACATGATCTCAATCTCAGATGGTTGTATCACTTGTATGCTTTTTGTATCAAAAGCCCACCAGTTCTCTTGGCAGTTCAGAACCTGACCCGGGCCCGCATGAACGAACAGCTCCAGCTCCCCTAGCCCAATGAACCACATTTTTAGAAAGGGCTAGACCTAGAGAATCTGAAGACTGATGTTCATCTGAGCTTCCGTGGTACCACATGTACCAACTTTCCTCGTCGTCACCATTGTATCTTTTTACCACTGGTGAGCCTGTCACTGCACTATCTCAAGACTCTGCAGGACCCTTGTCGAATACCAGACCTTTAGTGTATGAAGAGGAATGTGACTGGTTTGGAGGGGACTACCATTTGATCAGATCTTGAATAAGATTCCAACACATTATGAGACGGCGGAGGGTTTGCATTTGTTGCACCGTTGCTGTCAATTCCTGACGCATAGTGCAGTTCGTGGCTATCAAAGAATTCTTCTTGAAGCTATTTTTTTTCTTAGCTATCAAACTACGAAAGATCGGTTTTTCATACATTTGTAACGATGTCACATCTACTATACACGACAATGCCGGTCATGACTGGGTCCTCACTATTCCTGATCCGGCATCAGCTAGGATACTACTGTTCGCCATTCTTGAAGTTGCAGATATCATATCAGTAAAAATGGACTTACCAGAACTTTTTCCTGTAAAGATGACAATGACTAACCAAGTGAGCCTCTTCAGTAAATAGTCCGCTTTGGCACAGAAGCTGAAGAGTCTTGCATTCATGCCACGATTCACCCTCCAACTATATGTCCCAAAACCAGCCTGTTGAATTACTCGGTATCGTTCCAAGCTGGATTACGTTCTCCAATAGGTATGGGTTATTAATAAGTCAAATTACTCGGTAGTATCACTAGAAGTAAATTAGTTTATGTAGTGTAATTCATCTTTCCCTCTCATCTACTGTTCTTCTCATATGTTCCGCATTTCTCCTAACTGTCAAATTCTACTTGCTGGAAATGTTCAGTTTATTTTCATTTTTTGAACTGAGTTTATTTTCAATTATTGAGCAATGGTACTTTAAGTTTTATTCCAGTGATTTATTTTGAGTGAATATGCATCGAAATGCTAGTACCGTGTTACCACTTGCTCTGCTATGTTTACAATTTAAGTCTGTATTTTGACCAGAAAGGATAATCTGAACAATGTGCACTTGCAGGAAGGATGTGGTGAGTACCAAGGTGCATTTAACGAAGTTTAAAAGAATGCGAGCATAAATTCAGACCAGGTTTTTTAATGGGTATCTCTCTTCCCAAAGTGAAAACCCATAAACCTGAGGATATTTATTCATATTATTCATTATTAATATTTTCGAGTCGGTTTTGTTTTTTTCTTTTTCAAATCTCATATGAACACTGGCATGTAAGCAAAGTTGTGTGCCTGCAACTGCAAGGCGACCTACCCCTCTTCTGCTCTTCATGGTACTCGTCTTCCACCTCACAGAACTATCACGGTAAATACAGTGATTCATTTTCTATCACGATAATTTGATTTGTCGTCATTTGTAATTGTCCCAATAAGTTACAAGAATGAATCTATTTTCTACGTGTAGCACGTAAAAACTTATATTTGTGCTGATGTTAAAAGCACACCTTTGGTAGTTGGTTTTATGCCACGAGTCAGACATTCTATCTGAGCATCTGAGCTTATTCGTAAAACGTTGTCAGGTTACCAAATCGGAACAATTTGATTTGCTGACGACTCGGACGTAAATGGAATAGCTGCAAGTAAGACAAGAAATGCCGAAACATACTGAAGTTCAGGAAATCATGTGGTTACCTAACAGCTGGCTCTCATTTATTCAAATCTTCAACCGCCCTTCAATACTAATGACTGTTTCCACACGCACTGCAATTTGCACCATTTTCAATTCAGATACGCCTGGTTGCTTGCACTTTCAGTCACTGTTCCAATGTTTCAGAAGTTCTGAGTTATGTTTATTCTACTTCAATACTTTAAGCACTTTTGTCTTCATTAGGATCTGGAGCTGTCAAGCTATAAACAATCACTTTCCAAACACTTTCTTGTCGATAATTTCATAATAATACAACTCGGGCTTTAATAAAACAACTTCAGAACAACACTGTATTTCCATTGTTCTCTTGTTGTGCAACTCAGCCGAATTATTTCACTTCAAAACCAAGCTGATTCAAAATAGACAACTTTCAAAAGCCTTCACGGAAACTTATTTATCACGTTTGGAATCAACAATCAGAAACAAGAAATGAGACATGCGAGAGGAAGCCCACTGTGGCACTGTGGAAGGGGAAAGTATATGGAAGATGTAGTTCATCGACGGAAGCCTCCAGCTCTTGCTCCACCCGGGCCTCCACCAGGTCGTAAACCTGGAAAGCCAGCAGGTCTTAATCCATCCCGGATCTGAGTTTCTTTAGTGGCTTTCATTTGTTTCACAATTTCGAGTATTTTGGGGTTGAAGAATCTATCACGCACATATTTCCTTTCTTCAGCTTGTATTTCCTTGATTGCGCTAGGGTATGGGTTTGGCGGCGGTTTTGTTCCTTGGATACGGGCAATCTGCTTTAGCCTAATGTATGCCATCTTTTTCTCTTTTCTCCGTGCACGATATTCCAACTGCACGTTTAAAAAGAAAAATCATCAACTTAGCAGTCGGTAGTCAAGAATAGTGTTTTGAGTGTGACTGATAAATAAAGCATTTAATATACTCACATTAGCTACTGCTATGGCATCATCTTCCTTCACTCCCTGCTCTTTCAACTCAAGTACCCGCAAGCCAAAAATACGAGCTGGAACCGGATCGAATCCACTTATGCTGCAGCAATGAGAGAGCTGAAGTCAAAACGGTTTTTGATAACCATTCGCTGATAGTTAAACAGCATCATTTAATATGATCATACAAATTGGTGTGTAAAGTAAATGTGTAATTCAGAAATATAAACAAGCTACAAAATGAAAACAAACATACTCGACTGGATCCTCATGTTTGGAATCCGGATTAGTTTGAAAGAATTTCTTTACATAAACATCTTCAGGAAAAGTAATCTGTTGAATTTTCCCATCAATACGAGGAAACACTGCTGGCGGCGACCTGCGTGACAAAATACATGATCATAAAATGCTTAAAAACAAAAAGGCAAAAGCAACAAAGATCCGTGTTGCTCTACATCTTCTTAACACGGAAAATACCTTCTATAAGAATAATAGGAGTAGTAAACACTCATTAACGAGGTCACCAACAAAAGAAATGCCTGGCAGATACCGAAAAACAACAATGAATCAACATTTTTAAGCGTAATTTAACTCTTATGGACATAATCTCTACGGACACGGACACTCTTCTAAAACCAGTAAATTAATATTTTGATAAGATCAACCTCAGTCAATTTGACATGTGAAACTATGAATCTCAAACCCTAAATTCTCACATTTTATCCACCAAACCAAACAAAAACCTCCATTCAATCCAGTAAATCAAAAACCCTACAAACCCGATTTATCAAACGAAAAAGTTATGAATAAAGTTCAAAATTTGACACCAAAATCTGTCGTTTGAGCTACATCGGATAATCAAGAACACAATTTCGAAATCAATCAATACATACACGCAGTTTACAAACATGAGAGTGAAGATTATAAAACGAACTGTTCCATGGCTTTAAGCCAGACTGGCTCAGCCTTTGCCAACCCCTTGACGAGTTTCCTCGTCTTCGCCATCAAATCTCCCTTCATGAACGACATCCTCTCTCTACCTCTCCCTGTATCTTCTCACCTGGTTAGTTGTAGTGTTGGGGAACCAGAACGGCGGCGTTTTGGTTGTTTAGACGATCGGATGCAGACGCAGCGGCCTTGGGCGGTTGGGCCTGAACTGAGGTCCGTTTGATGAAATTGACAATTGAGTCCTCGTAGTTAACCATAAGTTATGATGGACTGTGTTTATGTTTCAAATTTTACATTATGAACCCCGTCTGTTCAATTTCTGATATGTGCCATATATACAATTCGTTCAGATGATCAATCAACTGTGTTAACAATCAAAGGCTGTTCAAATAGGTTTTAAAAATCTTATGTCATGACATAAATATTCAACCCTTAGGTTCAGTTTGGTTACGGAGAAAAAAAAAGAGGAAATGAAAAATTAAAGAAAAATTTTGAGTGAAAATGAAATGTGTGTCTGATTGTAAGGAAAAAAAATAGACAGAGTTTGATTAAAATTTTCTTACAACTTTCTCATGAGAAAATTATTTTTCTTTAAATTATTTTTCCTCACCTTTTTCCCGCAATCAAACGGAGCCTTATACAGTATCTTAAGGAAGTGTGATCACATCAAAAAGAGTCGTTAAATGTTGAAAATCCAATCAGATTGAGTGAAAATGTTGAAAATCCAGTCGTTAAATGTACGTTACGTCCAACGAGTACTGCCAGAAACGCTTCCTCCCCATTTTTAAGGCTTACTCAGCTGAGGTGCAGTTCTCACTTCTTTTTTTGGCTTTTAGTTTTTTGATAATTTCCCTGAAACAATATAATAATTCATATGAATGATCTCACCTGCAGACTTTGATAAAAAAAAAAAAAAAACAGACAAGACAAGACCAGAATGACCTGGCAATGTCAGAATTTTTGGATAAACTCGAGATAGCTTATCAAGAGCCTGCTCTACTGCCGATTTCTTTACCCCGTGACCCTGAAAGTCTTATCAGTAGTCCCCTTCTAACCTCAGATCTTTTCTGATGAGGTACAACAGTTTGCAGAGAAAATGTGTTATTGATGGAAAGGAAGAGGAGGGCGTGAAGTCAGGAAACGGTGAAGCTGTGACCTTATTACATATAAGAGGGTTCCTCCAAAAGCCTTGAGCATCACATTTTCTTGGGGATGTTTTGGCAGGTTATCCTTCGTGCTCATCAGTTTTATTCTGCGTCATGGTAGCGAATTCTTCCTTCAGAGGCGCTCACTAGGGCTCTTGGAAATGGGGTTGCCTGTGTACAAGCTTTAAATGTGTTGCACTCATGTGCCATGAGTTGTACATGAAACCAAAAAATACCTGAAGGGTGTTAACCCAAACTCATCCATGAGTATATAGTTCAATGACAATAATGTGGCCGTTTGTGTTATTGAAACTGTTACGTAATTCATAGCTCAAAATAGAATGTTGGTGGTGACCCAACAAAAGAATCAAGGCTATGAGAATTTTAGATAAGCAGGGAAGAGAAGAAGAAAAGAAGGATAAGAAAATTCGAGAGAAAATAAATTATTCTAAAATAGAAAAAAAAATTGATAAAGAAAAAAAATATAGCTATTTTCTTTTCAAGAGCTTCATTTCTAGTAATAGGATTAAATAAAT
>JAWWMW010000850.1:164617-175462 GCA_035048345.1 Echeveria elegans
GTATTAGCTAGATGCATCGAGATGGATTTAGTTCTGAACTGGGAGAAGTGTCATTTTATGGTGCAAGAAGGAATCGTCCTAGGACATTTAGTCTCGAAGAGAGGAATTGAAGTCGACAAAGCGAAGATTGAAGTAATTGAGAAGTTACCACCTCCAAAAGATGTAAAGGGAATTAGAAGTTTTCTCGGACACGCGGGTTTTTATAGAAGGTTTATCAAAGACTTTTCGAAGATCGCGAAACCACTAACCAATCTTCTCGCTAACGATGTTGAGTTCGTATTTGACGAAAAGTGCCTCGAAGCTTTTAAAACATTGAAGAAATCTCTCACCACCGCGCCGATCGTACAACCACCAAATTGGAACATTCCGTTCGAACTAATGTGCGACGCAAGCGATGGAGCTATAGGAGCAGCGCTTGGTCAAAGAGTGAATAAACAACTTCACGTGATACAATACGCGAGCAAAGCATTAGACGCAACGCAGGAGAATTACACGACTACTGAAAAGGAAATGCTAGCGGTAGTATACGCCTTTGAGAAGTTTAGGCAGTACTTGATAGGATCGAAAACTATAGTCTATACAGATCACGCAGCTCTCAAGTACCTGATGAACAAGAAAGACGCCAAACCAAGACTCATTAGATGGATTCTTCTCCTACAAGAATTCGACATAGAGGTAAGAGATAAAAAGGGAGTCGAGAACGTTGTTGCTGACCATTTATCTAGACTGGAAACAACTCTTGAAGGAGAGAACGACAGCATGCCCGTAGAAGACTTCTTTCTAGGGGAACACTTACTCGCTCTTGAAAATTCGTCTACTGGAGCACCTTGGTACGCAGATTACGTGAACTACCTGGTTTGCGGAGTACTTCCTCCTGAAATCACTTACGCGCAAAAGAAGAAATTCTTACACGATGTAACCAGGTACTATTGGGACGAGCCTTACCTACACAAGCTAGGAGTTGATGGAATTTACAGAAGATGTGTTCCAAGACCCGAGCAAAACAAAATTTTGCAAGAATGTCACGCATCACCCACGGGAGGACACGGTTCTACTTCAAAAACCGCATCTCGAGTTCTCCAATCAGGCTTTTATTGGCCTACTCTTTTTAAAAACGCGCATAGACTTGTTAAATCTTGCGACGCTTGCCAAAGAACGGGAAACATTTTGCGAAGGGACCAAATGCCGCAACGAGGCATATTGGAGGTCGAGATTTTTGACGTATGGGGTATAGATTTCATGGGACCTTTTCCTACATCCTTCGGAAATAAATATATCCTAGTTGCAGTAGATTACGTGTCGAAATGGGTAGAAGCCATAGCTACACCAACATGCGATGCTAAATCGGTTAAGAAGCTTTTCAAGAAAGTTATCTTTCCCCGATATGGAGTCCCACGAACAGTAATCAGTGACAATGGCGCGCACTTCAAGGAGAAGCAATTGGAAATGATGCTGAAAAGACACGGAGTCTACTACAAGATTTCTACACCATACCACCCTCAGACGAGCGGACAAGTCGAAATATCGAACAGAGAAATCAAATCAATTCTAGAAAAAACGGTAAATGGGTCAAGGAAGGATTGGTCATCGAAACTCGACGAAGCTTTATGGGCATACAGGACAGCTTTTAAGACACCCATAGGGATGTCACCGTACATGCTTATCTACGGGAAACCATGTCATCTCCCAGTCGAGCTGGAATACAAAGCAATGTGGGCAATCAAGATATTGAACTTCGACGTTCAAAAAGCCGGTGAAAGAAGATTGTTTCAACTCCACGAACTCGAAGAGATGAGGCTCAACGCGTATGAAAACGCCAGGATTTACAAGGACAAGACAAAGAAATGGCACGATATGAAGATCATAAGGAAATCACTTAAATCTGGGGATAAAGTTCTTTTGTACAACGCAAGGATGAGACTATTTCCGGGAAAGCTACGATCTAAATGGTCAGGACCATTCAAAATTTCACGAGTTTTTGACGATGGACATGTAGAGCTGTTTAACCAAGATGGAGGCCTATTTAGAGTTAACGGACACAGACTGAAGGCTTACATGGGAAAGGAACAAGTTCTTCTAGTCGAAAGGCTAGACCTTTATGACCCGGAGTAATGCAGCTATGGAGGATCCACTCGAGAAGGGATCCTAGCAAAGGACTTTTTGAGTGTGTTTCTGATAGAAGATCCAGCTACGTCCTTGCCAGGACGTTAATCTAGGCCAGTAAGTATTTAAATTCATAATAATTTTTGCTTATAATTGACGAATGCTTACTGTGAAAATTCTTGAAAATGATGATAACTTACAAACTACATCTTGTTTAAGGTCTTACTCGACCGAGTAAGAGTCCTACACGACCGAGCAGGAAGCCTCTACTTGCTCTACTCGATCGAGTAGTCTGAGCATAAACGATTCACTCGACCGAGTGACCACGTTTGGGACAGAACTCTATCGCTCGATCGAGTGAACATTTCACTCGACCGAGTGACCGCGCAGATTTCCAAAATCGAAATTTAGAAACGGAATCTTTTGAGAAATCTATAAATAAGAGAGCACCCTCCGAATTTCTCTCATTCACTGTTACCAAAAACTTCTGAATTCTATCTCTAACTCCCCTCAAACACGAGTGCACCAAAATTTTGCGAAGAAATTACGCGATTAATTACCATGGCAAGTTCTGGCAAAGGAAAAGAAGTCAAGATCGAACCCAAGAGCGAGCACGATGATAAGCCAGAATTTCGGTTCGATCCCGAGTTAGCCTTCTTGCCGGACAAGTTACATCAAGAAGAATTACGAGCAAAGCTTCTTTTAGGACCAACAAAGAAGGAGATTGTATGTCCTTTAGCACCCCACCTCGATACCATGCGTGAGTTAGGTATATATAATCAAATCAATTCGATTTTTAACGAAGTCGGATTACCCTATTGGAGCTCACTCATGTCATGCCCTACCTACGACAAGTTGGTGGTCGAATTTGTTGCAACCTTTTTCCGCGGAGCTGGTAAGGACTTCGCGTGTGATAAATGGATTTATTCGATAAACAATACCATGGTTATCACCGAAGCAAAAACGATCCGTGAATTTCTTTTTGGGAGTAAAGACAAAATAGGGGATGTGCCACGTTGCACGGAAGAAGAAAGGAATCTTTTATGGAAGCAGCTGACAGATATGGAGGTCTACAGTCCAAATTGTTCACCTAGATGTATTCGAAAAGGATTGTGGGTATACATTCACCAATTGATAGCGACACACATAAACCCCAGAATTGATGGAGCTAGTAGAGTAACAATCGAGGATTTGGATATACTATTTTACATGTATATGGAACATCCAATAGATTGGTTTCTCGTGATAACAGAAAGAATTAGAAGGATGGCGAGCCTCAAGGATAGAGCTATGCCTTTAGGATGCGGCTCCCTGTTAACCCGTTTAGCTCAGTTCGAAGGATGGAGTTTCAGATGTCGGAACAATGGTTTTCACGAGCTAGATATGAAAACCTTGGAGGAATTTGAACTATATGACTCAAGGAAGAGAAACTGGATTTACAAGCCTTCACTTAGAGGATGATCGAAGAATTCGAACGGAATGAGGATTTGAAGTAATAAGAAATTGCTAGGAAAGGGCGAGGCGTAGGAACTTTTTGTTTTTCAGTCATGCGTATTTTGAACTCTGTACCTCTGAGAAAATCGATTTCGTTACTCAGCTTTGCAATATTTGAGGTTCAAATTTATCAAACGCAGAGATTTCGCTAAGTACTGGAAACTGTCTATCTCACTCGATCGAGTAAGAATGTCACTCGACCGAGTGCATCTGCCTGTTACTCGACCGATCAAGTTGTTCCACTCGATCGTGTGTACTCGCGAATACTGCTCGATCGAGCAAAATCTTCACTCGACCGAGTGGTAACGCTCTGTCCGTTCCTTACCCAATTAAATGATTTAAGAAAATGAAAGATTCGATTTTCCAAGAGTCTCTGGGATGCTTTTGAGCAATTAAACCTGATTTAAGCACTTTTAAACAAAAGGGGGCTAGGTAATCAAAAGTTGTGCAATGATTTTCACTTAATTGGTGGAATAATGACAAAAACCCTTTGTTTCCTCCTTGAAGCCATGGGAAGTTACACAAATCTGATTTTTTGTATAAATGAGTACCTTGTGCTGATTAGAGAACACAACAAAAATCAGAATTTTGCACTTCTCTACCCTCTCAAGCAATGGCTCAATCATCCCTCCTCACCAAAAGCTCTCTTGTTTTCCCTCACCGCCAAACTCCGGTGGAACATCACCGTGAGTATTTTCCTTTGCCAAAACCTGTTTTTGACCGCGAGGAGCATGAGACTCGATGGGAGCAACTCACCAACGATGATTTTTCCATGAAACCCATGGTGAATTCCCTTGCAATTCATGATGAGACCATTCATCGTCTTGGCATGCAAGCTTGGGTATACGACATGTTTCGTCGTGTATCGCTCAATCCTGATGTCGTATTTGGTTTGCCCGCTTACAAAGAACTGGTGTACGAGTTCCTCTCGACACTTAAAGTCCACGACGATGATGGATTCCACAGCGAATACAATGCTTGGTTTAGGGTTTAGGGTTTAGGGTTTTAGGGTTAGGGTTTTAGGGTTAGAGTTTAGGGTTTAGGGTTTTAGGGTTTTAGGGTTTAGGGTTTAGGGCTTAGGGTTTGGGTTTAGGGTTTAAGGGTTTAAGGGTTTAAAGGTTTAAGGTTTAAGGGTTTAAGGGGTTAAGGGGTTAAGGGTTAAGGGTTTAGGGTTAAGGGTTAAGGGTTTAGGGTTTAAGGTTTAAGGTTTAGGGTTTAAGGGTTTAAGGGTTTAGGGGTTTAGGGTTTAGGGGTTTAGGGTTTAGGGTTTAGGGTTTTAGGGTTTAAGGGTTATAGGGTTTAAGGGTTTTAAGGTTTAGGGTTTAGGGTTTTAGGGTTTAGGGTTTTAGGGTTTTAAGGGTTTAGGGTTTAGGGGTTGGGGTTTAGGGTTTAGGGTTTAAGGGTTTTAGGGTTTTAGGGTTTAGGGTATTAGGGTATTAGGGTATTAGGGTTTTAGGGTTTAGGGTTTAGGGTTTTGGGTTTAGGGTTTAGGGTTTAGTTAGATGTTGTTGGTAAATGTATGGTTTGTTAGTTAGATATTTAGTTGGAATGATTTAGTTAGATGATAGGGATTTAGTTATATGTTGTTGGTAAATGTATGAATTTAGATAAATGTTGTTGATAAATGTATGATTTGTTAGTTAGATATTCTTTTATATAGATCGAAATAAACTATACTTATTGAATTTCCTCAGCCTATAATTACCATCGATCTACGCAAGCCTTCGCCGATTGATTTTTTAATTGTCCGTCAGTGAGATTTGGGGGCTGGGCTTTCGAATATGGCCACCGAGGGCTCTCGATCAAAGGGGTCGGCCGCGGACTCCTACATCGGCACTTTGATCAGCTTGACGTCCAAGAGTGAGATTAGATACGAAGGTGTTTTGTATAACATAGATACGGATGACTCCAGTATCGGACTCCGCGATGGTAATTCCGTTTTTTTCTTTTTCTGTTTGTAATTGTTTGATGAATTTGTTGAATGTGCAAGTTTGAGCTGCTGTGGAAGATTTTGAACTGTTGCTTCTGTTAATTATTTTGCTGAATTTGTGACGAAGTTTTCAACTTTTTCCGCTGGGCTTAATTTTTTGGGATGCAGTTGTATTGTTGTGTTGTTGTTTCTGCGGCAGCGTAGTTGGTGAAAAACCATCTAATGTTTTTTGGTTAGGATTTTGTTGGAAGTAAGAGTCTTTGTGTTTGAATTGGTGAATTTGGGTGTTTGTAAATCATCTAGTTTCATTCGCATTGGATTTGCTGAAGAGGTTGATTAGTGACTTATTTTATTTAAGGTTGGAAGAAGCTTACAGAGAATGCACCTTGTAATATTTGGATTGTTTAATGCGCTCACTTGAGTGTTTAGTTACAATTTTTGTTTCTTTTATCCATCGTGCAATGCAGTAAGATCTTTTGGAACTGAGGGAAGAAAGAAGGATGGTCCGCAAATTCCTCCTAGCGACAGAGTGTACGAGTTTATTCTATTCCGAGGAAGTGACATTAAGGTCTGTTTTCATTGTTTAGTTTAACAAAATGAGTAGTTTAATAATTAGAAACATAAGGAATTGCTTAGACTCGTGGATTTTAGTTCATTTCAATCGTAGTACCTTTTGCAACTTTTCATTGACTGACTTGTATGTTTTTAAATTGCAGGATTTACAAGTAAAAACATCTCCTGCTATACACACTTCCTCACCTGTCAACAATGATCCAGCTATTATTCAGGTTGGATTTTAGAGCCCGTCCTGTTATGCAAAACTGTGTTTCTGATGAACTGGTTGTTTAATTGTGGTAAAAATTGGCAGTCGCAGCATACTCGTTATGATCCGACACCTACGAGCCTGCCTAATTCTGCTGTCAGTTCCACAGTAGTTACAAGTATACAAACTTCACTGTTGGAGCAGCCTGCACCGAATGTTCAGAATGGTGCACCCTTGTATCAACCAGGAGGAAATGTTGGAACATGGGGACCTTCACCGTCAAGTGCCAATGGAAGTGGAAATGCTATGCCAATGTACTGGCAAGGATACTATGCAACTCCTGGTGGGAAACTTTCTCATCAGAATCAGCAGCCATTAATGTGGCCTCCGGGCCTCTCAGCCCCTCCTTTGCTACAGCAGCAGACAAATCATTATCTACAGCATCAGATGCCTCCTCTACAGCTTCCTTCGTCTTTGCAGCATCAAGTGACTTCTTCTTTACAGCCGCAAATGTCATTGTCTCTTCAATCGCAGATGCCATCTTCTCTCCAGCCGCAGATCCCTGCTTCTTCTCTTCAGTCCCAAATGCCGTCTTCCCTTCAGCAGCAAATGCTGTCTTCTTTTCAGTCACAAATATCGTCTTCTCTCCAGCAGCAAATACCTGATTCTCTCCGACAAATGACATCTTTTCTTCAGCAGCAGTTGCCCTCTTCTCTCCATCAGCCGATGCCTTCTTTGAATCATCAGATGCCTTCTTCATTACATCAGCCGTTACATTATCCCTATTCTAGCACACCGACTGTGAACTCAACTTTACCAGCACCGCTGTCATTGTTCACACCTGGAACTAATTCAGAACCTTCAGGTATTATAACCTCAACTTCTTCGGCTACGTCAACTTTTCCACCAACTTTCCCTTTGCTCCCAGTTACTAGTTTAGCATTAGATGCAGCAGCATCCAGTCTAATCCCTACCAAGACTCCTATAGCTGCTCCAGTACTGAATACATCTCCAGCCACTAGCTTGTTGCCAGCGTCATCTTTATTGGGTGCTGGTTTAGATGGGAACCCCGTTTTGCAACCATTATCTAGCAAACCTACTACAACCACTGGCCAAATTTCACAGCAGAATGCAAATGTGCCTCAATCCACGCCCTCCAAAGTTGTGGCAGGAAATCGTATCTCTACACAAGCACCTGCACCAGCTTTGTTAACCCCAGGTCATTTGTTGAAGTCATCGTCGATCTCTTCAGCTCCATCATCGCAAGTAGTTCATAAATATGTAGAAGTAGTTAAAGTTTCCTCCTCACCAGCTGTGGAACTGCCGGCTTTAGGTGAACCAGAAAGAAAGCCATCTGTTTTACCATTGGCAACACCTTCAGGGCCCCTTTATAAGGTACCATTTGCGTTTGTTGTCTTATGACTTAAATATGTAACCTCATGTGAGCATGATTAATTTTATGTTCATGTATTTCAATGCTTTCAGCAAATTGGGTCTTCGGTCCAGTCTTACAGTGGATACAGGGGATGTGGAAGAGGAAGAGGAAGAATGGTAATTTCTGTATTCTAAATCTCTTTTGGAAAATTGATGCGACTGTAAAAGGTATCGATGATTAGAACAATTGCTTTTTAGTTATTTGTTTGCTTGAGGTACTGTCTGTCAGGTCTAGTTTTCATTATTGAATAATAATACGTAAGTTTATTCGAAGGAAGCGGCTAGGTTTCAGTTTTCCCCATGGCTTTGAATGAATTTGTATGAAGTTTTTGCTTCTCAATGCAGAACATCAATTTTTCTTTTTAATTCAGTAGTTAACAGTCGCCACAAATGAGCAAAATAAGCTACCGTTAAAACAGCTGAGATGAGATATCATTTATGATACTCCATATTGCATAGAAATTCCTTGAGCAGTTTGGCTTCATGAAAATAATTCTTAGGTGGACGACTAAAAAACTGCACAATATGCTGTAAAGAATACTCCGTCCACAATATGCTGACCGCCTGTTCCATTGAATTGCATTGCTGATGAAATTCAGTTTTGTATGTCTGCTTTCAGAATTCACGCCCTCTTACAGCTTTCAATGAGGAGTTTGATTTTATTGCTATGAATGAGAAATTTAAAAAGGATGAAGTATGGGGCCATCTTGGAAAGAGCAGCAAAACACACGATCAGCAAGAGGATGGAAAACACGCGGATGAAGAGTTCTCACAACACAAAGACGTTGATTTTCCAAAGATTGATATTAAGGTACTTGATTTCTCTCATCTAATTTTTGGCCACGTTGGAGAGGCCTTGTGTATAATTGTTATAACTGCCCACCTTGATTTTCTACAGCCTGTTTACAACAAGGATGATTTCTTTGATTCACTGTCATCCAATGCACAAGGTCAGGAATCAAATCATAGCAGGCATAGGTTTTCTGAGCAAAGGAAAATTGACACTGAGGTAACATAATGTTACAAGTAAATTACTTTATTCCGGATTCCCATTTTTTTCTTACTCATTGTAATATAACAGACATTTGGCGAGCTCTCAAGGTATCGCGGAGGTAGAGGTGGCCATAGACCAGGTCGTGGAAACTATCGAGGCTCTTTGAATGGAAGAGGCTATGGTAGAGGAGGATATGGCTACGGAAGGGGTAGAGGACCTGGGGGTCCCAATACAGTTTCCTAGGCCGCATGATATTGGCAGCTGTTGGTATTCCTGTGCTATGATGAATTACTGCTTTAAATTAATTGCTAGGGTAAAAAACTCATGTGTGATTGGCCTGGATGTCTGTTTCCAGTATTTATCGAATAATGAACTAAACCATGCATGTGCGACAAACAGTAACAGTTTATGTTGTTAAGTATCTGCAGACAGTTCTGTCCGGCACACTGCTCTGGTACTTGCATATAAGATAGTTTCCATTGTTATAGTTTCCATGGTCAGCTTATTACTGGTATTTTCTATATGATACATCTTATATTATGCTCAATGTTGACATTGGAGACTCTGATCGAGTTACTTGCAGGTAGCAACAAGAACCTTCCTTGGCGCAAGTGAAGGCCTAGGACCATGCAGCAGAGCATAGTTGTCGAAGAACATGACATCACCCTTTTCCCACTTAGCTTGTATGCTCTCATCTATAACCTCCTCACATCTATTGACCAGGTCTGTGGTATCTCTGTACCATCAGCCATTGTTGCGCTGCTGTGCTCTTTCCCATGCATTCCCGTCAGTGTATTGAACCACAATTCTCTCCCCATTCCTCCCTTCAAACACCTTTGTACAGCCCTTGTATCCTCTTTGCAGCCCCATTTTCCAGCCACTCAATGTCCATCCCCATAGCCTTAGCCCTGCGACAAAAATATTTACATCAGCAGACTTGGATGATGGAACAAGCACAGGGTTTACATGTATTGTGATGTAGTGCGTAGTGGCTTGCTACCTTTTCTCAGCTTCGGACCAGTCTGAACTCTGAAGTGAGGAAAGCATCCTCCCAGCTTCGTCCTCTCATGGAGGACTTATCCCTGTGACTAAGAGCCGTGAAGGTGTACCTTAAACCCTTTTCTTCCAGCTCTGCCACAGCTTTAGGGAACTCCTTGACCATCTTCTCAGTGACCTTAAAGCTCGGCACAAGTGGAGTCTCTCCACCTCCTGGTGGTGGTACCTCACAGCAGGGCACCCACCTTCTTCGGAAACTCCATCTGTTGCAAAACAGATGACTTCATCAGATATTGATGACACAAACTACCAACATAATGCATGAACAAGTTGCAGCTTCTCAGTTGGCAAGCTCACCAGAACCATTTCATGGTGGTAGTAAATGAATTCCGACAACGGCCCTTCATTTGCGGTGTAGACCCTCTTATGAATATGAGTCCTTGGGGCAGGGCCAACGTACCTTATATCCTCCCAACCAAAGGTCTCAACCACATCATTAAAATCCACAGCAGTTTTCAAGTCAAAACCTCTAAGCAGAACAGTGTTTAGCAGTCACCTGATCAAACCAGTCCTTGTTGTTCAGAATAGCTAGCAGCAATGAGTCCAAGTCAGAACTATTCAAGTTCATCCGGTTCAGAACCAGTGGCATCACCTCCCAAGCAACTCTTGCACACTGACTCCATCTTGTCCTAGAAATATTCGAACCTTCAAGCTTCCGTGGAACTGACTCAGCCTGTTACTAGAATTTTACAGAGGTTATACTTACGTCACGTACGTGGGAATCCTCGCTTACACGAGGTAAAGATTCAGACTTTGTCCTTTTTTATAAACTTCACAATCAAAGCTGGACACATTCAGATGTCTTTTTTGCTGGATTATGAACTTGTGGCATATCCTTCGGTTATGGATGGGCGGTTGAATCCTATGCAAGTCACTCATTACATGATTACGTCATTACAAGTTACAGATGTTTGCATGTGTAGTTATGTTGTGTATCAGTTTCATGCTGTCTTTAGACTTGAGTCTGTTCTTTTGACATGAATTGAACTGAACAGAAATTTTAAAATTAATTAATTAATTATATTTGCATATTATTTTTAATTTTAAAAAATAGTTTTGACAATAGTGAAT
>JAWWMW010000851.1:9255-31539 GCA_035048345.1 Echeveria elegans
ACCCTTAAACATTAAATAACCATTTTTTATTATAATTAAATGGATATTAATTGGATAATCTCAGCCATTGATTAGAAAATACATCAATGATTATGATCTCTTTATACTTTTTATATTTAGTCATTTTTTTATCTGATCTCTTCCCAATAATTTATATCTTATAAATGAAATATATAAAACCAGAAAATCATATCTTCTTCTCTATATATAATAGAATAGGGAGGGTTTGGCGGTCGGATCATCAATTTGAAAAAAATTCAAAAATGTCACTCTAATATGACTTGCCTAATCTACCCTTGCCCACAGACTTTAAATTTACACGGACCACACGGGTCAAGCCTGATCCATTAAAAATTAAAAGTTTAAATTTACATACAACACACGAGTCTGTTTAAATTTATACAGACCACACGTGCCCTGACACAAGCGTCTATTCCCCACATTCACGTCGGGACGACGCGCGACGGCTAGTTTATTATAATATACTAGTGCAAGCATCGGTTTATAAGATATGATTAAGATGACAAGATTCGGTTGTTGCCTCGGGGTGTGATCTTAATCACACGTTCTGGAATATACATGCTCCGTTTACGATTGCAAATTTGCTCTAATTGATTGCAAGTATGATTAAGATAGTTGAGCTCTAAAAGATCAAAATATGCTCAAAAAATAGAGCATCGGAGAAAATGAGTGAAGAATCGAAGAACAGAGCATCTGGTTTGAGGGGAATCGAAAACACTGAATTTGAATGAGATTTCAAAAGCGAGGCAACAACCGTCTGTTCCCACCATATGTGTGATTGCAAATAGAGCTCAAAATATAGTTAGCTCCGGTTCTTTTAGAGAAGGTTTATCCGATTAAGATGACAAAGATACTTGAAATGTGCATTCCACTTCTACGCATACTATGCTTGAAAATCCCACTTCCAACCAATTGGACGACTGCCACATGAAGGCATACACATGAAATAACTGTGTCTGTAATCTGTACTTACAACACTGATTATGATTTATTAATTTGTCTAAACTGCAGCATTTAACAACAGAGTGATTTCTCTATATACTCAAACTGCGCCAAAATGAATGGGTCATTTCTGACTAGGGGACTTGTGTAAGTTTTATTCTATTTGTTCATGGATCCTCTGTAATTATTCATTTTTTAATTTTTTTTTAATTTGAGCCCTTGTGAATGTTATCTCCAGGATGGATTTTGGCTATGCTTATCCAGCTTTCGAATGTTGTAAGACAGTAGAAATGAACAGGCCACAAATTGAGGCACTTCGATTTTGGTGCCAGTATTGGTAATGGATATCATGTCAAATAGACCAGATAATCACCCTTATAATATCCTCTCTTGCCTAATAGCACCCTTGGACTTTCGGGTATCAGGGGGGATTAGAATGTTAATTTCCAGTAATTAGCCATTATACATGTGGTTATAGTGACGTAGCCTTTTTCTATGTAAATTTATGCTAATTTACTTTGTAATATAAATGATAAGATATCTCCGTGTTGAAAAAGAATGTTGTATCGTTGTATTGAAAAAACTGCTAGTTTTGGTTACTTATGTAATACTTCTTCCGTCCGCTTTTGATCTTTCTATTTGGGTTGTTGGCACGGTAATTAAGCAATAATGAGAGTATGAGAGTAAAAATAAGATAAAAATAAATAAAAGAAAGATAAAGTAAGAAAGAGAGTGTATTATGAGAGTGAATAAGCAATAATGAGAGTGTGAGAGCAAAAATAAGATAAAAGTAAATAAGAGAAAGATAAAGTAAGAAAGAAAGTGTATTATGAGAGTAAATTAATTGCTATAAAAGAAAATATAAAGAACTTTAGAAGACATTCAAATAGAAAAGTAGAAAGACGAAAAGATGACAGAAGGAGTACTTACTATATGAGTTCACTAACAATTGGCCGTATGCACAAGAATAATATTAACGACAAATTCTTTGAAGAACTGAACAGCGGCAAACTTCAGATTCTCAACCTGAAAGTGAACACTAAACTTGCATCCCTTGCCATCGAAATCAATCGTATTCAACGTAATAGTCTTGCCTTTTGGGATCAACAGAGTTGCCGGACCTTCACGTTCGCATGCAGCTTTCCATGCATCGATCATAGCTTGACAAAATTTAATGATAATAAACTTTTGTATTTTAGAAAATTTAGCTAAAGGTTTTAGGTAATTAGTTTACGGATTTCGATTCACGCGAAATTATTTTTTATGTCTATAAAATTAGCTTACTTTCGTGTTGTCTGATCCCCAACTCTGGTGACCCCGAAGTCCATGACATTGTGTAAATGTTGAGTGTTATTCGCAAGTCTTGTTAAATCTGATAGAGAAACATTATTTGAAAGAACCAAAAGTTGCAAAATAATGAAAATTACCTGAAAAAACAATCCAAATAACATCATGCCGTGATTTTTGTGAATGTAATGATCGAATACGTAATCTCAAGCTAATCAGTACGTAGTTCTTATATAAGATGATTGTTTTTCCAATAATAAATATGCTTTTTATATGGAATAGTTCCATTTGATTAAATCCAGGTGATTTAAAGTTACTATCAGCATATAATTTCGATAAAACAAAGATCAAAATTTTGGGTTGTGGATCAGCAGCTCAAGTGCTGTCCAGCCCAAACGCACCAGCCCAATTTCAGTCAGCGTTGTAGCTCAGCAGAGGACTGCCAGCTCATGCCAGGCTGTCAAGTGATTTTTGGAGCGTTGGATCAAATCTGATCCAAGGGAGGTTGACAACAGTATAAATGGGCAGAGGAGAGAGTATCAAGGACGGGACATTCATTCTTTCCTTCCCAAATCCCTGGATCTGAAAAGCGACGTGAGAATAGCGAGTTACGGACAAAGACGGCGGAGTTTGAGGCTGCAGGCGACGTCTGTTGCTGCTGTGACTTCATAGAGATTTGTAGATCAGGTGAAGCTCTTCCTGGTGAGCTAAAGATCTCCCGGATCTGAGGAGATTGATAGTATAGTTCTCTGACTTGAGAACTGGTTGCTCAGGGAAGTTCCTATCACTTTCTTTGTGCCGTTTTGTGAAGTCTTCAGTTCTGTTTAGTAGTTGAGTAGTGCTACTGGTTGAGTTGTGAACTGTGAACTATTTGGAGTTTGATATTAGTGGATTTAACCGAGCCACCGAGCTCAACGTGGATTAAAGTCCTTTACAGACATATAACCACGGTATAAAAAAGTGTGCCTATGTTCTTTACTGTTCTTTACTTTCTTGTTCAAGTTCTTGTTTAGTTCTTGTTCAGATTCTGAATTATTACAGTTTTAGAACTTAGGACAGGTTATCTTGTGTTTGGTAATTGTTTACTGCTGCTGAAATAATCCGATCAAGTTCAGGTCTGTTGTAATAAACTAGGAAATCTGTGTATTGTATCTGTGTATTGGGCAGGTTTCATCAGGTTATACAGGGTTTGTTCTTGGATTGTTTTAGTGTAATCTGTACACTATTTTATAGGCAGATTTTGGGCAGTTTATTGCCAAGATTTTGGCCAGGTTATTTGGTCAAGGTTTAGTGTATTTGTACACTAGGTTACTTGAGGTTATTCAAGATTATCTCTAGGTTATTTGTGCTAGAACTAAATTAGAAACAGTTTAGTTAGATTTCCGCAATTAGTACGAGGCAAATAACTTAGAGAACTTAAGTTTCAAGTCGAGTTAATTCTTGGGAAATAGTCTGGAAATTGTTCAGATTATACAACAGTTACACATAATTGGAACTTTCTTAGTCCGGTTGATTAAAGGTCAAGTGCACATACACTCTCCATTTGAATATTATTATTATACGTTGATTTTTGTTTTTAACATTTGTACCAATATTTTTAATGAATGCCTAATTGGCAACGTTTTTTGCTAAAGGTATTGAGGTTATAATGTTCTAGAAGATGTAACACAAGTTTAACAAAGTTGATTTTTTTGGATATCATAATCGTGAGGTGTTGTGGGTTTCAAAGTTATTTCTCTTTTACTGCATTATTTTATTACGATAATAAAAATTGGCAATTGATCATATAAAAAGGACTTCTTAAAATAGAAAGCATAAAGAGATCTAGGCTATTAATTTTTTGATCCGACGATCATTAATTAATCAATATTTTTATTAGTAATAAATTTACAAAAGGTTAGATTTGATATTTAAGATTAATGAATTATATTAATTATTTTTGTAATTACTATCCCATGATTTTTGTAATCCATTTAATTTTATTAATATATCGTTTAAATATGTATGGTAAGATATCAATCTGATTTTTAAAATTTTATGTGAAATTGCGATGAATTCTCGTGATAATCTGATTTCTAGAAGGTTGTATCGATCTGCGACGAGTTAAATTTTATGTCAAAAATTCATGTCCCTTTTTTGATATTTATAATTCCTGAATCTGATGCACTTTTTTATGTACAGTTTTTCTGTCATCGAATTGAGCAGTATAGTTCGTGAATTTTAAAAACCAATTAATGTACAATAAATTTTCAAAATTTTCAGTGAATTTTTAAATTTTTATGTTGATTCAGAACCATAAATCACTATAAATTTGAGATTAGATTCAGCTGAAAAATTCTAATGTGTATACCCCTAATCATTAATTTTTGTTTTAATTTGGTTATTAAATCCCTAAAAATCTATTTTTAATTTCTTTTTTTAGCCATTGATTGAAAGTCAATCTACGCTCATTATTTCTTAACATTTTTTATACTAACATGCCTTTATACATGATCCCCTCCCTTTCAAAATATATCTTACACTTTCTAAAATGAAATATTACTCTCTTCATTTTTACTCTCACTTGCATTCTCTCACTCTTCCATCATTATAACATATTTTACAATCATTCATAATTTATTATCAATCAAATCTTTCATTTTTTCTGTCACAAACACTCTTTTTCTTTAATTATTACCTACTTACTTTCATTTTTTTTCATACTTTCTAAATCTCTATATTCTTACTCATACATTAAAAAAATATTATGAAACGGAAATGGTATGTTATAGAAAAAAATCAAATCAGGATTTGGTATCTAAAGACGGATCAGCTCAAAATATTTCTCCACCACCATATTAGCAATTTCATATTTCATTTCAAAAGGCCGAAAGTTGAGCGTCACTTAGTTTGCACGTGATTAATCTAGGGAGTTGTTAATCGCACCCCCACGACAAAAAAAATGAAGAGGAAATTACTGAATTATCCCAGTGTTAATATACGATTCGGTCCCAAGGAACCGGAGCGTATTAATGACCAATACGCTCCGGTCCACAAGAAACCGGAGCGTATTGGTCATAGCATAGGCTTCGGTTTATTAATAACCGGAGCGTATTCTTTAAAGAATAGACTCCGGTTTATTGATAACCGGAGCGTAATATGCTTTACGTAAAAACTAAAATTTTAACATATTGAATTTCAAAAATTGTTTTACGTTATAAACTATAAAATTTTAATTATTTATTTCGTGTCTCAAACTTGAATTTATTTTAATCTCAATCCGATTTATTTATATTTAAATTATGCACAAAATATAATTGAATTAATAATTGAGGGGTGTGGGTAGTGTGAGTATTTAGGTCAATTTCGTCGTGGGATCCGCGGGGGTGTGGGAGGGGTGGGGGTGCGATTAGTAGTGCGCATAAAAATATAGGACGAAGGTAGTAGCTTTTTTGTGTGTGTGATGAAACGAGGGATTAAGATATATGTTGTCAATAATATTTTGTAGTCAATCAAAACTTAAGTACACCATTTGAAGCTAGAAAATGTGATTATGGTACAGGAAATCGTTAAGTGAATAAAAAAATGTGGCTTTAAGCAGTTTCATGAGACATGAGGAAGTTTCATGGGACATTCTTGAAAGGAGGTGGGAAATAACATCGACATCAATAGGTTTTGGTTTGGTTTGGTTTGGTTTGGCTTAGTTTAGTCCAAGTCTAGTGTATGGTAATCCTACTAAATTAATGCAGCACTGGATGATTTATGATATGAGATTAAACTGAAGTGTGGAAATCAATGTCTTTATATTGATTGAATATGATGTCAAGGTATCCAGCTAATTTGATTGGTTTATAGATGATTCGTTAATTTGTTGGGAGGATTAGTGCCTAGACAGAATTAGTAATTTTTGAACTTATTACTATTTTAATATGTGCTTAGCTGTAAGCTAACCAATCGCCACTCTTGCTGATACTACGTATTTTAAATAAATACAAGTCGTTATGTTTCTATTTTATATTAATAACGATGATTATTTGTTAATTTTAAATTTTATATAAATGGTTAAATAAAAATATATTTTATAATGATGATTTTGTATCATATATTCTTATAAAAGAATAGAGAAAAAAATGTAAAGCCAAATAGAAAATGATGAAATTATCCTTCATTAAATAAAAATTATGACTAAACTATCCATTAACCTTCCTAAATCTTCCAAATCAACACGTCTCTTATGTGTGAAGCGAAGCTGTGCGTTTCGAGGATAATTGACGACGAGAGCGGAGCCGAACGATTCGAGAGCGAAGAGGTGCCGAGCGAGGAGGAGGCCGATTGACGAGGAGCGAACACCGGCAAGAGCGAAGAGTCATTATAGTATTCATTACGAAATTCCAACAGAGATATATCTAAAAACGTCTGCTTACACTGGGATTCCGTCGGAACGACGGATTCACCGCCAGTTAAATCATAAGCGAATAACTTTGAAAAGCAAACTGGAAGGTACAAATGTGCAATATTAATATATTGGGTTGATGGTTACCAGCTCATAGGCTATTCTTGACCTCCCAATACATCTTAAATTTAGGCTAATTAGAGATCTAATTAGGGTCACCCCACCCTACAAAACATGATATGGTGACAATCACTCGCCTCCATAAAAACATGATATGGTGACAATCAAACTTAAAAATTAATTCTATAATATCAGTCAAGGTTATTTTGAAAATATATTTCAAAAAAATCATTCTTATTACTACTATTTAAAAATTTAAAAATAAAAGATAAATTATTTGTCTTCTCATTTACTATGAATAAATAAATTTAGAATTTGATAATGCATAATTTGGTTGATGACATTTTTATGGAATTTGATCATTTTCCCATAGCTCGTAGCTTCCTAGAAATCTCCTAACAACTGAAACGAGAATTCTCTGTTCATGCATCTCGATAAATAAATGAAGTAAATACAAAATATATACCCTCAGATTGATTTGTTATCTGAAGCTGAAGGCTTATATAAGCGCGCAGTGTGTCCATTTTGAAACATCTCTAACCCCTTCAAGCTCCATCAAAATTCTTCCACCTCTGTAAATTCTAACAGTAGTACTAATAATTAATGGATGCAGCTCATTCCTGCTCGACTTCCTCTACATCAGACTCCTCCACTTCTGACGCTTCGGCCACCAACGACAAAAAGCACAAATGGATTACTAACATTGGTAGTAACAGAGGAGGGAGTAGCAGGACATGGCCGAAGTCAGAGCAAATAAAGGGACCATGGAGCGCGGAGGAGGATCGAGCGTTGACCCAGTTGGTTGACAAACATGGGGGGAAGAGTTGGTCGTTAATCAGCCGCCATATCAAGGGTAGATCAGGAAAATCCTGTCGTTTAAGGTGGTGCAATCAGCTAAGTCCGCGCGTGGAACATCGCCCATTTTCAGCAGAGGAGGACGAGAGGATACTGGCGACACATGCTGAGTTAGGGAACCGGTGGGCAACGATAGCCCGTTTGCTTCCGGGTAGGACGGACAATGCGGTTAAGAATCATTGGAACTCGACGTTGAAAAGGCGCCAAGGGGAGTACACAGCGCGACCAGGACTGGAGGAGAAGGAAGTGGGAATATTGGGCAGGACTTGGAGGATCCTTTGACTAGACTGAGTCTGGCCCCACCTGGTGCTAGGGCGGAGAATGAGGGTGTTCCGCCTGGGTTTTGGGATGCGATGAAAGACATGATAGCTAAGGAGGTTAGGAATGAGTTCCTGGCTGTCGGAAATTTCTAGGATTCACATTCTGAAAGTGACAAAGTATTTGTACTTCTTCCAAATTCCAAACATAAATTGTTCATCTCACACATTCCTTACAATTTTACAATATCACTAAGTGACTCCTTTTGCAATAGGATGATTTAGAAAAACTAATTGTTGAAAAAGTTAAAGTAACAAATGTTTGTAATATGATGTTTCATTTTCTTTACAAAAACCAAACACACACCATCATCTTCTGTGACAGTTTCTTACCATTCCTTGGACTTTCCAAAAACCAAACAAGAAATAATTGTTTCGAATTTGATTAAAAGCATATAAATTTCTCATGAGGTTGTGAAAAAAAAAAAGCTGATAATTTAAATTAAGATGGGCAACATGGTTGAGTGCAACATGCTGAAATTCAGCCTACAATGAGTCCAGTTATAAGTTATGATGTATGGATCAAATCTTACAAACTCGAGAACATCATAACTCTTACTAATCTTTCGGCCATATTGTGATCTTTTTTTTTTACTCTACCATCAAAGCCTCCTGCTCCGGATCAGAATTTGAGCTTGTGATCTCTTGTGGTAACACTAACGATTTATGATCTCCCTTTAATCTGCTAGCAGCCACTGGAACACATTACCAATTCGATCTCCTTCAACAATAAAAGATAATACATCAGGTTTATTCAGAACTTAAGAAAAAAGCGATATATACAGAATGCATGATGCGACTTATCCAACTTGATCTTTCGTTGGTTTCCTCATCTTGGAAACTGTCATTAGCATTAGGAATATGATACGGTGAAGTTAAACTCCCAGCATACACTGAGATATATTGGCGACAGTCTCTGGCCAGAACAACCTTGTAAGTTTTCTTTTCTGGATTATACATTATCAACGGCTTACCATCATAAACAAAACTGAACCGTTTCTCGAAACTGGAAGCTTCATCTTCCTCCATTTTCGGCTTCCGACCCTATATATTTCCGCAATCAATAGTTTTGGTTTCTCAATATAACCCACTAAACTAACAATCTTAAAATCATCACTTCTTGACACTCCCTAGTAGCCGGATTCCATAAAAGAAAACTCAGAGCGGACAACCCTCTACAACTCCACATCAAAATACAAAAACAAGCGATTACACTCCCCTACCAAATCAATATAACGACACTCATCCGGAATCAATGGAGGCGTGCCATTCCTGACAACATTCAGTCCCACAGACACTTTAATTTATCAAACTGAAATGTCCTATGACAGTCTATCGAACAGAGGAACAAAACTGAAATTGAATACAAAAATTCAGCAATCGAACAAAACTGACAAAATTCAGAAAATTGAACTGAACAAATTGATTGCTGAACAAATCGGAGGTTACAAATCAGAGTAAATCGGAGCAAATCAGATGAACAAATTAGGTTAAGAAACAGATCTACGAAACGGAGCAAATCAAGCAGAGCGACGGAGCAAATGCAATCGAGCAACGGAGCAAATCGGAGGTCAGGATAAACTTACTGGACGGGATGCGACGGACGAACCAAGCAGCGACTGACAGACGAGGCGAAGGAGCGAACTCGAGCGACGGAGGGACGGTCGAGTGACGAAGCGACGGTCGTCGAGCGAGCGGTATCGATCGGATGGAATGGGTTAATCCCACCTGTTTTGGGTGGAATGAGTTTTAATTAATTTTAATGGAAATGAATAAGGGAAGGAATGCTCATTCCATTCTCATGGCCCAACCAAACAGGTTTTTTTTTTTCATTCCTGTAGGAATGGTCATTCAATTCCCTCCAATTTCATTCCATTCCGCCCAACCAAACACAACCTTAAAAAATTTTGCAATGTTGTTGTGTAATGAACATAATACGATGAATTAAAGTTTGAACTCCATTTATAGTGTTTATTGCGGATCACGTTGTCATCATTCATCAATGTGTTGCTTAATTTATTCTAAATCTACGAACAAAAACATAAATAAATTCAAAAAATACATCAGCAATCGCAAAGCGGCATCATCAATACGTATCCAATCCTCAAACGATGAAATAAAAAGAATAATTAACGAGTGGCGGTTGGAACGCCATTTTATACCTATTCTCCAAAATATATATATAACTTTAAAATAAAACGAAAAGCCAAAATAGCGGTAGTTGGGTCTTGTTTACCTTTCTTCTCTTCTCGTCAGATTCTCCTTCCTCTTCCTTCCCATTATACCTCGAAACCCGAGCCTCCCAAAATTCCACATCAACACAGTTCCGTATGGCGGCTTTTACGCCGAGGAAGCGTCGCACCTGCAACACCACCTCCTCCTCCGATCTCGGCCTCCTCCGATCCCTAATCGCCTTATCTAGCGAAATATCATCCCTCAAACCTCTTCAACTCCTCCTCAAAACCAATTCATCTTCCCTCATCCGCAAAATCACCCTCCTTAACCACATCTTAACTCACCTCTCATCCTCCACCACACAATTTCCATCTCCGGCCTTCCTCTGCTTCGACGAAATGTACATCCTTCTCCACCGGATTAAAACCCTATTCCACAACTCCTCTACGGGCAGCATCACGTGGCTTCTGATGCACATTCACACTCACGCGCATACGCTTAGAGAACTCGCTGTTGATTTATCCACTCTTCTGGACGTCTTTCCGTTCGACGCTTTGGAGTTAAACGACGACGCTTTGGACATCGTTCAGCTTGTTAGAAAACAGTGCTATTACACGGACGCTTCTTTAGAGCATTCTGTTCATAAATTGAGGCGACGTTTGCTCAACATGCTTAGTGGAATCAAGCGCCAGATTGTTCCTGATCAGGTCAAGCTTTCTGCTATCTTAACCAGCTTGGGGCTTTACGATTTGGAAGCGTGTAGAGGCGAAATCGACAGGCTGGAGGAGGAATTTCACACACAATCCGATGATAAAGCGAAATCGGAGATCATCGCTCTTATCGGCCTCGTTCGTTACGCTAAATGCGTCATCTATGGCCCGTCGACGACTAAACCTGCAGAATCATCTATAAGCCGCCACCATCACCACCGGCGAACGTCTTCGTCGGCGGAGGTCAACGTTCCGACGGACTTCCGATGCCCGATTTCGCTCGACCTAATGCGAGATCCGGTGGTCGTATCTACTGGCCAAACATACGATCGGTCATCTATAAACCTCTGGGTCCAATCAGGACATAGCACGTGTCCTAAAACAGGTCAGACCTTGGCCCACACTGACCTTATACCTAACCTCGCGTTGAAGAGTTTGATCGCTTTGTGGTGCCGCGAGCAGAGGATTCCATTTCAGATTACGACGAAGAGCACTGAGGGTAACGAGCGGGTCAAATCTGTCATTACCAATAAGACAGTGTTGGAAGTTACGCGGATGACGGTGTCGTTTTTGGTGAATAAGTTGTCGACGACGTCGTTGCAGGCAATGGATGAGGTGAATGGATTGGTGTGCGAGCTTCGTGCGCTTGCCAAGTCTGACTCTGACAGTCGAGCTTGCATCGCCGAGGCTGGTGGTATTCCATTGCTGGTTAGGCATTTAGGTTCGGGAAATCACCCGAGTCTGCAAATTAATGCCGTTACTACGATTCTTAATTTGTCAATTCTTGAGCCGAATAAAGTACGGATTGTGGAAACTGATGGTGCGTTGAATGGTGTTATTGAGGTTCTGAGGTTCGGAGCAACTTGGGAGGCTAAGGGAAATGCAGCCGCTACTATTTTCAGTTTGTCGAGCATCCATGCCTATAGAAAAAGGCTTGGTCGAAAATCACGTCTGGTTAAAGGACTGTTGGATTTGGCACGGGACGGACCAGTAGGATCCAAGAGAGACGCGTTGGTGGCAATCGTGAACTTGGCAGGGGACAGGGAGACAGTGGGGAAACTGATTGATGGAGGTGTAGTGAGTGTTGTGATGGAAGTGATGAATGCATTACCGGAAGAGGCGCTTACCATTCTTGAAATGGTGGTGAAGAGAGGTGGGATTGCGGCAATAGCTGCGACTTATAATGTTATAAGGAAGTTAGGGGGAATGTTGAGGGATGGGTCGGATCAGTCGAGGGAGAGTGCGGCAGCAACACTTGTGATCATATGTCGGAAAGGCGGGATGGACGTAGTTGCGGAGCTGGCTGGGATAACAGGGATTGAGAGGGTGATTTGGGAATTGATGGGTAGCGGGACACTAAGGGCAAGGAGGAAGTCAGCTTCGTTGCTGAGGATACTCCGGCGGTGGGCAGCGGGACTTGTCGGAGAGGGAATGACGACGTCAGATTACTCTAGGAACATAACTTCAACGTCAAGGATCGTATTGCCAAGCTAACAAGCAATCATTTGTTTTACGTTTTGCTTTCAAATTATTATTTGTGTATGGACAACTTCCACCAAAACAAAATACTTTTTTTTAAAATCTTTTTCGGAGGTCACAGACAGTGACGTTGACGTATCCATAAAATATGATTGAATGGTCGACTCATTTCTCCATTCAGCGAAGGCTTATTGTGAAGTCAAACTGCCCAACAATTTTGAATGATTGTTCAATTTTCTTGAACATATTGTTAGAATTTATTAGGTAAAAAATGGACCAAATTCGTAAGCATAATTAACTGAAACTTTACATAAATTTGGTCATACATCCGATGATATGAGACACCTCGCGTCCTTGCTATCACTAGAGGTAGCAAAATAATCCAAACTTGCTATCACTAGATGTAGCAAAATAATCCGTTTAGATAAAAATATTAGTTAAATTCATTAAGAATTTATTAAATTGAATAATAAAATTCATTAACAAGTAAAAACAGATTAATAAAATTCACTTATGTGTAAATGCTTTAATGAAATTCGTTAGACTAAATGGATTTAAGCAACCACTTAGGTCATTTTAAGCTCATCCGTTTAATCCGTTAGATTAAATGATCAAATCCATTTAATCTGTTTACAATACATTGTCTAAATAGATTATACTATTTAATTCACAATCCATTTAAAATCAATGCGTTATCCAACCAATAACCATTTTCTCACTTCTAGCTATCACAAAACAATGAAGAATTTTCAAGTGAAATTACCCACTTATGTCTATTTAAACTAATTATCATTAAATATTTGGAAAATATATACGTAATACTTTGAATACGAATTTTGTACCATTAAGTAGTAGTGATTGGCTGATTGCAATCTTTTTTGGTTACTGAAATGTGCTTGAAAGATTCACCCTCGTCCTCGAAAATAGAGACACCAAGCAACACTTTGACGTTGTACCCCATACATGGTACAATGTACAACACTGCTAAATGCACGATTAGCTCATAGATTTCAATGAACAGATAAATTGGAAATCAGTAAAATTTTAAGTTGGATAAGAACTCTTAAAAAGAATTGGATAAGATCCAGTCAGCCTTTCAAGTTCTTTGAAGCCGGATAACGAGTGTCACAAGGAATGCCAACTATCAAGATGCTACCCTTGAGACAGAGACACTGGGGACCAAGGTCGTCAAACTCGAGTTTCTACCGTGACTCGTTTTACCTAGGTAGAATCGACATGTAGAATCGTATCGTAGAATCATAAGACTTTAGCTCACAATAGAATCATATTATAATATATATTGACATTTATGTGGATCAAAAATTTAAATTCAAAGCACATCAAGCTATGAAATAAATCACATACATATACATGGATTTCAAAGCACATCAAGTTATCAATAGGAAGGTTTACATAATAAGCATAATTTTACATGTTATGACATAACGGGAAAGCTTCTGGAGCATCTATCATTTAGCATTTGAAATTAAAATTTCTAAACCAACAGGTGGAACCAGCAGTTCATTGGCAAAACCAAGGCTCAAAAACAAAATTAATTAGTGAATTCATCTACACGTAACTAACTTCCTTATATTTCTTATGATAAAATACAATAACATAAAAAAACCATGACATTATTCATCTACCAGTTAGATGATGCTTACGTTGTAGATACGTAATTTTGGATTTTTGCACTTTTGCAATTTTTGTGTTTTGCACTTTTGCAAATTTGGAGACCAACGTTGAAAAAAAAATCCGAAGTGGTAGAAACGTAAACTCGTAGACTCGTAAATTCGTAAACTCGTTCACGTTTCTACCGATTTTAAACCGATTTTACTCGGGTAAAATCGGTGGGACCCGAGAGTTTACAAGAAAAAGTTTCTACTTAAGAGTTTACTCGAAATTGACATGTAGATACGTAAAATCGGTATAATCGTAGATTTAACTCGAGAGTTTGACAACCTTGGCCGGAATGTGTTAGAGTTATGGGATAATAAAAATTGCTTGATTTATATCGATGATAAACAGTGAATTACAAGTAGTTGTCTTGAACCGTGTCTTCTCATCTGATTAATAATATCTTTGCATTCTTGTTCTGTTTTTGTCTCGATCACAAACTTCACAAAGCCCAGTTTTATATTTTACATGAAATTCACTTCGCTAGCCAATTCTTAATGGGATCGACCCTGCTTGCCGCTGCACTCTATTTTTTGACGCGTACGACGACACGTGTCACTTACCATGTACACTCTGTTTTTTATCTTATATGATTTACTATGTAATCATAGCCCCAATAGCTAGTTGATTTTAGTTGTGTGCTGTTTTGGATCTTGATTAACAATAAAACTACCAATCAAATTCTTTTTTTATTTCATTCCGGTTTATATAGAATATTTGACATCCTAATATGTACTTCTCAATTCTAAATATGGAACATTTACTTCTCATTTTAGTATCATCAGATATATAAAATTTCACCTTCTTTGGTTATTTATTGTTTGTCAAATTATTTGTTTTCTACATTATTACTTTCACGATCAATTTTTCGTCATTTATTATTTGTCAATTAAAATTTTTTATGTCATTTATTTTTTTCTGTTTGCAGTTCCAAAGAGAAGAAGTATATTATGAGACAGAGAGAATATTTTACACCAAAATCTGTTGCGTCATTCTTCAACTAAAGTCATACCATTATGAGGCATTTGATAGTTGCATTAGGTATAATTTTAAATAACAATAGAACTTATGAACCCCTCAAAATTTGATGTGTCGCAAAATTAAGAAATTTTTGTGTGATATGTTAAATTATAGGTGTTTAAAGTGACAATAGCAGCAAGATTAATACTATAATAACAAATTTACAGAAAACTCATATTATAACAACTAATTACATAAAATTCATTACGACGTTACCTAGAAGTCGTGTCTTTCACGCGCCTAAATAAATATGAGTTTTTTTGATGGTTTTATTAACAAAACAATGTGTATGTAGGTCTTTCACTAACATAGCAATTACACTATGAGTTTTTGATAATTAATTGTTATAGTATGAGTTTTCAACAAAAGGTGTTATTATAGTAAGAATTTTTTGCAATTACCCCATGTTTAAAGAACTTTCTAACCTTATATTTTATCTGAGAATTACTCCTCTGGTGCGCCAGCCATCCGAGTCGTCCTTTAGCGGCAGTTACACATTACTAAAACTAAAAGCATTTATTAACACATGCTTTAAAGTAAATGGGTTAGTTCTCATTTAGTTGGGGGAAATTTTGGGACAAAAATATTGATGTCCTCTCAAAAATAGTTCTCACGAGACACACATCTCTCATCTCTCCTCTCTCCTCTCTAGTACACATTATCATCCCTCTTTCCACACCCAAAATTCATACACATCACTCCCCCTCTTTCAATCTCACCAGCTCCCTCTAAATACAAAATTCTTGATCGGGTTAGCGGTGGTAGGGGAGTGGTGGTTAGGAAAGCTGAGGGTGGTGGTGGTAGAGGAAGTGGTGGTTAGAGAAGATGAGGATGGTGTGGTGGAGAAGAAATTGGTGTGGTTTGAGAAGATAAGGGTGGTGGTGGAGAAAAAAGTGGTGGTTAAGAAAGATGAGGGTTTGTGGTGGTAGTGGTGGTTGAGAAGGGTTGTTGATGGTGCAGGACGTGGAGGTGGAAGAAGGTGATTCGGTGGTGGTTAGAAAAGATGAGGCGGTGGTGGAGGAATTGGTGGTTGGCAAAGATGAGGAAGTGATGGTGGAGAAGGGTTGGTGTTGCCAGGGAAAATGGTGGTTGTAGAAGCGTTGGTGAGCAAGGAGGAATTGACTTTGGAATATGCCATTGCCATTATTATTTATGAACAACTAGCCCACATATCCAAATTGATGTAGATATTTGTACATGCAAATGAATTTTAGTGTTTGCATATGCATATAACAAGTTAGTGAAAGTACAACTCCTAAACTGACGACTTGTATAATGAAAAGACGAAGGTTGTACATACGAGGGGTGGCAATTGGACATGCCGCCCTGTTCCGAGACTCCCCATCCTGTTCTGACCCAATTCGCAAGCCAAATAGGCAGGGCAGGGTCCAATCCAGCCTTCCGCCCGGTCCCGCTTATACAGGGTCCAATCTAGCTATTTATCTTTTATTTATTTTATCTCCTACTTTTTATTTTACACTAGCGGTCCACCCGTCGTTCCGACCGAAATGTTGGGAACAGACGCCTGTGATCAGGGCCTGTATGGTCTGTGTAAATTTAAACGGACCCGTGTGTTGTGTGTAAATTTAAATGTTTAATTTTTAATTGGTTAGGAAAGGCCCGTGTGGTATGTGTAAATTTAAATGTACATGTATGATCTGTGTAAATTTAATCGGGCCTGGACAAACATAATTGGGCAAGTCATATTTGAATGACATTTTTGAAATTATTTCGAATTGATGATCCGACAACCAAACCCTCCCTATTCTATTATATATATAGACTAGCGTACCGCCCGTCGTCCCGACGGGATGCGTCGTTCCGAATGCGCAATCGTGCCGGTCAATACGTGCGTGATTCGATCGACCAATTTTTGAGACATTGTGATCTGTATAAAATAAAACTTTTAATTTTTGAGTCAGATCGGACCCGTGAATTGTGTGTAAATTTATTTAATTTTTAATTTTTAATGAACCGGACTAGACCCGTATGATTAAAATCTCATCAGATGATATTTTTGTAAATATTTTGATTTGATGAGAAGATAAGATGAGAAACAAAATGCTTTTATTGTTTCTTAATAATAAAAGAAATGTTTTAAAGCATAATTACTGGAATTAAAGAAATCCATTACCATGGCTACAATTCCCCATCCTCCTCCGCCACGTCATCACTCTCGCAACCGTCTCCCTGTCGCCGCCACCTTCTTCACCATCCATTTCTCTCATTCCAAACCCGTTTCACTATTAACCCCGCTCACCAAGCCCTTCAACATCTCCGCCTCCTCCACTCCCGATTCATCCAAACCCAAAGCCAAACCACCCGCCGTCATTATCGACCCGGTAAAGCTCGCCTTTGAAAAAGCCAAAGCTTATAAGAAATCCCCTAAAACATCCAACCTCGGTCCTACTGCCAACGATACGAGTCCGAATTCGAACCCTGTGGTGGAAACCGGGTCGTCGGTTCCGGGTCTGGGCGACTATGTTTCGGTGAAAATGGCTCTGGAAAAAGCCGGAATTACTGATTTTGGAGAAGGCAATGCTGGTGGACCTCAGAAGCTGTCAGGTTCAATTTATTTCATAAACATGATTTTCGTTTCAATTTATTTCAGAAATGTAGGTGTTAACAGAAGTGCTTCATAGAAATGTAGTTGGTTTTTGCTGTAAAAGTAAGTTCATAGTTTGAATTTTTAGTTGCACTGTATGGCTTATTAGTTTAGACAGAGAGATCAAAGGTGCACAATTGATTATGGCAAACTTGATTGTTTGATTTTATCAGGGATCAAAATTTGTATTGACTTAACTAGGTCACTGATGTTCTTTAGTATGAAATATGAATGGAATTAAGGTGGCGATGGTGATAAAAAAGCTGGAAAGAAGGATGAAACGTCGGTCTCTAGCATTGATTTTATGGGGCTTAATTTTGCTGATAAGAAGAAGGGAAGAGGTTTGCCTGCTGGATTGATGCCAGTTATGGATCCTTTGGATGTGCCTGACTCTGTCGAGGTGGAATTTATTGCGGGAGATGTCAGTAAATTCAGCAAGGAAGCTGTTTCGGAGGGGAATCTGCAGGTGGAAGATGGCTCTGATTTTTACAAGCCAAAGGTGTCAACTTGGGGAGTCTTCCCCAGGCCGGCTAACATTTCCGAAACTGTATGTTTTTCAGCCCTTGGATTTTGTTCTTTCACCTTTTCTTGAACGTGCCTTGGGCGTATAATTCATATTGCATATAAATGTAACGGTATCAGGCTTAGTGATTCATATCCTGGTCAACGGCTTGAGCGTTTGAGTCGAATATCTTATCAGTTAGGGCTAAGGTCGATTTGGTTGCATATTAGACTGCTGATGATTTTCCATGTGTTTAGTTTGGTGGTGGAAAAACTATCCTCCCTGGTGATGTGCTTGAAACGGAAGAAGAGAAAGCAGCTAAAGAAGCTAAAACAAGAAAACTAGTAGCTGCCTACAAGGCTAGGGTTGGCTTGAATATTGATCCAAAACTGAAAGCTGAATGTGAGAAGGTATATTCGAGTACACTGAGCATAAGCAGTTTCCATCAGTTATATCAGTTATCATGCTAGATTGCTTCAAAGTCCTCATTTAACATATTACATACTGATTTCAGCCGGCTGAAGTTGTATTATGTATGAAGCAGATGCCGCTATAGTTTCAGCATTAATTTTATTTTATTTACTGAAGACTTAGTGGTAAAAGCTTATGAATCGTATTTGAATCTTAAATAGTGTTATAATGTTAAAGGCAGTAAATGATGGCGACTATCTGATGGATCACGGGAAGCTCAGGGAGGCTCTACCATTTTATGAGGATGTAATGAAGAAGCTGTCCTTCAAGGTACCTTTACACTTTACTATCTAATTGAGTCAGATCGGTGTTGAAGTTAGAAACAATTACTAGCTTAGCTGTTCAATCCATACAACACATATCTACTTAGTTCCTAGGAAATTAAGAGATTCAATTTGCATCATTATATTAATTGATTGTTTTTTATTGAGATATGATAATATGGATATGTACAGACTGAACTCCATGGCGTAGCTGCTTTGCAGTGGTCTATCTGCCAGGACTCCCTCAGTAGGTACATATACTGTTCATTTCTAACTTATATTTCTTTATAATGTGGCAAGGAGTCTACAGATAAGGTCATCATTTTGCTTTTGAACATTTTTGAAGCAGGTTGGTTATGTTTATATGTTGTGTAGCTATTCTAATTGAGCTGTTAAATATTGTGTTTATTTCAGGTCAAATGAGGCAAGAAACATGTACGAGAAGCTTCAGTCCCACCCAAATTACAGAGTCAGCAAAGCTGCAAAAGAATTCATGTTTAGTTTTCAGGTGATCTAAGACTTAGAAAAGAACTTTCTATACACGGTCTGATGCAGGCTGATTTGACTGTGTTTTTCAAAGAGTTCTTACCACTGCATTTGACAGGCCATGGAAATGATGAAAGTTAAAAGCGCACGTACACCCTCAGTAAACGCAGGCTACCAAAATTATTTTGAAGCTTTTCTTGAGAACAAACCTGACTATGCTCTCAAAGAGTCTGAGGCTGCTGAAAGCACAGGTGATGAAGCTCTTCCGTATATATTTTTCCTCGCTTCACCATTACTCATTGTTTTAATCGTTGTTTTGCGGAAATTAATCAACTGAACTCTGAATCGTGTAAATACTACTACACATCCCCCATCACCTTTATAAGTATAATCTATACATTACACACCTGCAAGAACTGAAAGCTCCGGACTTTCTGTTCACATCTGTTGCAATACTCTTATACTTTCATGCACCAGCACTAAGTATACTTTTGGAACAAGTAAGTTTACAATTAACTTTACCACCCACACTAACCTGGATCGAGCAAATGTCATTGGACACAAAATTATAACTTTACAGAACGAAGAATGTCTGGACAGGGAATACACTTGTAATTTGTTATAGGGTTTGTCTACAAAACACTAGTGGCAAGACAAAAAAACACGAATGTTTCCAAAAGTGAATAACGGGTGGTTACTTGTTAATGGAGTGACTGATTTACAGAGTTGCATTGCCTGCTAACTTTAATAATTGAACATGAGTGCCTGCAGTGAAAGACATGAATCATTTAAAATATTGTAAAGTGTATGTGATCTTGTTGATTGTGATTTGTTTAGTTTTGTAAGCTGTGTGTCCTGTGAGTGCGTATTGTGTAATTGGCATAGACGCTCGGTAAGGGCAACTTTAGTGTTGAAGCAAAAAGCTAAAACTATACCTAAAATGTAAGGTTTTAATGAGTTTAATGAAGTGAACTAAAACAATAGATATAAGCCATATTTGGCTTCCTTGCTTGTTTAGCTCTACTCCTTGATAGGAAAGCAATAAATTTGCTCTCTTTGCTTTTGCTTATTTGGGCAAAAAACCTAATGATTTATATCTCAAATTATATATTTTAAAATTTAAATTTTGTCAAAATGATTTTAAATGTCATCATAAATTTTTTAATAAATTTTTTATCATTATTTACTTTATCTTGAATTATTATTTTTGCTTATGACTTATTGCTTTTTCCACTAGAACAAAATTATAGCACCCTCTCAATTATTGCTTTTAGCTTTGGATATGACTTCTTCCATTAAAGATGCCCTAAAGTATTCCCTCCATTTCATATGTTATTCTCATTAGGTAATTAGTGCCGTTTTAAAAAAAGTATATTATGTGAGGTTAAAGTAAGAAAGTGAATGAGTGAAAAGTGAATAGATTAGAGAGAAGGTATAAATGTGAGAGCAAAAGTTTTACATTTAAGACAATGGAAAGAAAATTTTGGGACAACAAAAAAAATGAGAAGAAAAATATGGGACAAAAGAGTACTAAATTCATGATGGAGCGAGATGCAAACGTTGTATTATTGAGGTTGTGCATATTATTGGTGTTTGTGATCATGAAAAATGTTCTTTGAGTATCATAAATTTATCTGAAGATGGAAGAATAAAATTTAAATTATTGATTTAAATTAAATCAATGGTTGAGATCGATAATTTTACAATTTCAATCACTTCGTGTTTTGTACCCACCTCATGTTTTGTGTTAATCTGTTTCCTATTTAAATTTAAAAAATATTTTAATATCAGTCATTGATTCAATCAAAATCAATGGTTGAGATGTGATCCTTCCGTCCTCGGATAATTTATGGTTTCCAAAGAATCATTCTATCTATACATATAATAGAATTGATTTTATCATATTTTTACCATTAACACTTATGTAATCCTAAAAATACTGATGCATTATATCATTTATTACAAACCATGCAGTCAGTCCGTATTTGATCAACTATTAACCGTATTTGACCGGACATATTTCAGATTCGGAATGAAGAATGAATGTATTTGATCGTATTTTATCGATTATTAAATAAAATATTTACGATATATGATTATATATTCTTTTGATTAATGTAATGAATGCAATAATTAGTTTGTTCCATCTATATTTCCGTCGGGACGACGAGAGCAGCACGCTAGTGTACATATACAAATCATCTTTATTTATTAAGATCATATTGAGTGTGATGTTGCATTGGAAAGAGATCAGAACTGTCAACTGCAATTTGCTATCGCTACATAATTTTAATAAATAATTTAACTAAAATGACATTATTTTGTGATAAGTTAATTCAATCAAATTTAGGATCATGCACTGCAACATTTCAATTTAAATTATGACAATAAAGAATTGTTCGCAGGTTTGAATTAGTTCCCAAATGATTAATCGAAATCAATGATCAATCACGGTTTTACAATAACATTGCATCATTTTTCAAACATGTGTTTCTAAGATGACGTCATTTTATATAATTTGAGAAATCATTAGGCTTATTCTTGGAATACTCCAAAAGTCACGTCATAATCCAAAATAAAGCAAAGCGGAAACGACATGTCTAGGAACATCGATAAAGTTAAGAAAAGACAGGCGTTAGCTACACGCAGCGGCGTTGTGGAGCCCCCATTTTGCACGACCAATAAAATGTCTTGGGCTGCATAGTGGACCGATGTTCTTTGGGCCTTTTATTGGGCCCTACTTCAATCATCGACTTTTTTTCTTCACATAGAGCCCACTTTAAGTGTCCCCGACTCCGACCAGGTTGGCACTGATGTCAAGAACAAGAAGAAAGAGTGTGAGGCACGTGAGTGTGCTTGATTGTCACGTGCGATTATTGTATGGTAAAAATGTTGGACCAGCTGCATGCCAGCTTATTGTTAGCTGTTGAGCAGGCCGTGGGCCCATTTCACTAAATGTTGGGCTCTGGCCCATAAAAATCA
>JAWWMW010000851.1:31639-50693 GCA_035048345.1 Echeveria elegans
TGGATAATCTCAGCCATTGATTAGAAGGTACATCTATGATTATGATCTTTTTATACTTTTTATATTTAGACATTTTTACCTGATCTCTACCCATGTTTTTTTAGATTACAAAGCTTAGAAAGTTATACTGAAAATGAGTTTCTCAGGGAAAATTTAATCAAAAGTTTGTAATAGGTCTTAATGTTATTTTTCAATTTCCATTGATTAATTAAAAGCACCTCCGTTTTCACTAATTTTTCATTTCATCCACCAAAAATTTCAAGAAGCAAATGAGGCCTTATCATATTTCTTTTCTTCATGAACATTTAGATACTTCAAAAAATTAAAATAACACTCCGTTTGGATGCGGACATAAGTAGAGGAAAATAAATTTAAAGAAAATTAAATTTTCTTATGAGAAAGCTGAATGAAAAAATGACATTCATTTATTTGTTTTTCTCACATTTTTCATTACAACCAACACACATATTCATTTTCACCCAAAAGTTTTATTTTGCTCCACTTTCTCCCATCCAAACGGAGCGTAAGAGTTTTGTGAAAATATATGATTTGCGCCATACGGTAGTCTCCGATTCAGATCATAGTCTATCAATAAAGTCACATGCAGTGAGCATTTTCTTTAATACAATATGTAACCATACGATGATAAATGAATCCGTTTACCTAGGGCATTCTAAAATTTGCCTATATCAGGTTGCAGTTTACTGCACTTGATTTCAATCCTGTAATCTCTTCTTTAGGTCAAATGTTTCAAAATGATTTGAAAATCAAAAATTTCCTACTATATGAATAATTTTTATGAACAAAATCTAGATATAGTGAACCAACTTTATTTTGCAAAAAAGTTGTACTTACATATTCTAACACCTTTTTCATTACTTCAAAAAATAATAAAAAGGAAACATTTAGCAGAGAGTAATAATATTTTAATTTTTGAAATTAAATTCTCATGCATTGGTGGAGTAATAGATTAATGAAAGTGATGGTATTAAATTCAAGATTTCAAATGACCGATACTTTACGTCTTTAATAGAGAGTCAAATTGGATCGTCTTTGTGCCGCATCATTTTTTATGTTTCGGACGTTTCTGTGATCGGATTCTGAACTGAACTGATAACAAAGCAATGCGTTGCAAGCCTTATAAAGGTGATCCGACCTAATTAACTTTGACAATCAAGCACAGCCATTCTCTTACACTAAATTTATAGCACTTCATCAACCAACCGTTTAGTTCGAAATAAGCAACTCAAAAAAGGACACAGAAGATAATCAATCAGTTGACATTTCAAGAGAGTAAAAAAGTGGAGAAATATAGACAGAAACCTCCAACACAACTTCAATGACCCACTTTAGGGCACGTATCTATAACACCAAAACTGCACCTCTCGCAATTCTCATATCATACGTGTTGAACTACGTTATCGTTATTAACACAACACAACACAATCTTTGATTTGATTGATTCCTTACTAGATATTCTTATACCATAATCATCATCATTTAATTTATTTTTATCTGAATGTGAGACATTTCTTCAATTATTTAGTATTTGGAGCGTTCGATATAATCATTACGTCAACACAGCCGGCATTTCATGAAGCTACTATGAGTAATTAATTAGTCATGCTTTACGCCATAATAGCCGTGAAACACTAAAACTATGTCTCTAGTTTCTATGCTTTCACATGTCCAAATCCCACGTTGTTTGGATCCAAATTCGTATAAAATAATATTCCGCAGCTCAAAACTCTTAACTTCCAAACGCCTGGCCGATTCTCCAAAATCGCCACTCCTCCACTCATATGGAAAAACCCGAGTTCTGCCTTCTCTTCTTCTTCCTCATCTTCATTGTTATGATCATTTCTTCTTCTTCTTATGCGGAGTTTTCAAATACAGTTGTGATAAACTCCGCATCTACGACCGAGTTGGCCAATTATACGGCCATTTCTGATTTTCGAGTGATCAACAGACGTGTTCTGATAGATTGCCCAACTCTCAATCCGTACTTGGAAATTACGGTTAGTCCAAATTCTGGTTTGGGTGATGATGGATTTGTGAAAGTTGATGTGAAGGGGATCTTATTCCCAACAGAGAATGACTGGGTTGCCATGGTTTCTTCCTCTCATGCAGAGTAAGCCTAGTTTTCAATTATATTTATTTTTTTACAAAATATTATAATTAATAAAACTATTTTTGTTTATTAAATGGAAAGTCAATACACATGAATATGCTTAAAATGTTTAATACTCCATAATTGATTGATGTATGAATGATTTGGTGTCAGTGGATCAAGCTGTCCTTTCAATGGAATAATGTATGCACAAACAGGTGATCTCAGTCGCCTCCCTCTTCTCTGTCATTATCCTGTCAAGGTATTTTTAATTTTCCATTTTTATATATTTATTATTAATAATCAATATTCAAATTGGAAACTCTTATTTCAAATATGAAAACTATATGTTTGATTTTTTTTAAAGTTTTTTTATGAGACTTTAAGCAGCTGTGTAATCAAAGAAAGTTTTGATGTTATGATTTGTAGGCACAATTCCTGAGCACTGATCCTGATTACTTGACTTGCAAGAAAAGAGAATGCAAGACATCACTAAGCACCAACAAGAACAGAACTGGCAGTAATTCCATTGAATGTATAAAAACATGTGGAGCAACATTATCTTTTCATGTTGTGAATATCCGCACTGATATCGAGTTCATACTATTTGGTGGCGGATTTGAAACTCCCTGTGTTCGCAGCAGAGCTTCTCCTATTGCATTTGCTAATTCTAAAATGCCGTTACATGGACATCTATCAAGTGTAGATTCAACTTCAACATCTGTAAGTTTCGTATAATTTACGTGCCATGCCCCGTCTTAAGTTCTTTTAAGTTTGAAAGTGAGGTGAATTCTGACACGGCATGTAGATGAGATTGACATGGGTAAGCGGAGACAAAGCCTCGCAAACGGTGCAGTACGGGTACGGTGATGGGAAGTCGATATCATCTCAAGTCGCAACATTCACCCAAGATGATATGTGTAGTGAGTAACATTAACTAATCATCTCATTCACTTCATATTAAAAGGTTAAAGGAACTTCAGGATAGAATTGATATGAAAACATGTGATATACTACATTTTTCAAAATTTGAAATTTGCAATGTCAGCTTCAGTATTGGATAGTCCAGCCAGAGATTTTGGGTGGCACGATCCGGGCTTTATTCATTCAGGCGTGATGACAGGCCTTGAGCCATCAACTAGTTACACTTACCGTTATGGGAGGTACTAAATGTCAAGTACAACTAAAATGTTTCAAGAAGCTGCATTTGGGTTATTCTACTTTTTCCCTAAAAAAAGAAGAAAATATATGTCAGCGACTCTGTGGGCTGGAGCGAAAAATTCCAGTTCAGAACACCGTCAGCCGGTGGTGCTCCTGAGGTCAAATTCATTGCATTTGGGGACATGGGGAAGACTCCTCGCGATCCATCGGTTGAACATTACATTCAGGTAGTTTTTGTGACTTGGGTAATTTATTTTATGCTTTGTAAATTGTGGAAATAGCTCTTCTTCTTTTTTCCTTAGCGCGTCAAGTCATCATTATTTTTTTGAGCAATTACCAAAATGAAAAAAAGAAGATATCAAGAGACATTTACTTGGTATTATATCTCGGGTTTTGTTGTAGCCAGGAGCTCTGAATGTGACGAAGGCTATGAACGATGAAGTAGCATCAGGAAATGTGGACAGCATTTTCCACATTGGTGATATCAGCTACGCTACGGGGTTTCTAGTCGAATGGGATTATTTCCTCAACCTCATCAGCCCCTTGGCTTCAAAAGTTCCTTATATGACAGCCATTGGCAACCATGAGAGGTATATCTACCAAAGGTTCACAATTTATATTAGGAGGATTAAAAAAAGCTCGATAGATGAAAAACAAAATGGTGTTTGGAATTTTGCAGAGATTACATAGACTCAGGCTCAGTGTACATAACTCCGGATTCAGGAGGTGAATGTGGCGTGGCTTATGAGACTTATTTTCCAATGCCAACAGCTGCAAAAGATAAGCCCTGGTACTCCATCGAGCAAGGTCCTATTCACTTTACTGTGATTTCGACCGAGCATGATTGGAGTAAGAACTCCGAACAGGTATTCCAAAGGACATTACATTATCATAAGTCCTATCAATATCATCTGTCTAGTTTTTCACTACTATAGTTTTCCAAATTGCAGTATAATTGGATTAAATCGAACTTGGCCTCAGTTGATCGGTCCAGAACACCTTGGCTGGTTTTTATGGGGTGAGCCATACTTCAAACTTTAGTTTTTTCTTCTGAAATAATTTTTTCTTTGAATGTAATCGCCTTTTTTTGGGTCCAAATGCAGGCATCGACCAATGTATAGTTCTGCAGCCTCGAGCTTATTGAGTGTCGATTTTAGTTTCGTTGCATCTGTCGAGAATTTGTTACTAGCCAACAAGGTGAGTGTCACTGAGGATATGGACAAGCAACACGCCACAACAAGAAATACTTGGTAATTAAAATAAAGCTCTCACTGTTTTTCAGGTGGATTTAGTTCTTTTCGGACATGTTCACAACTATGAGAGGACTTGTGCTGTTTATCAAGGACAGTGTTTGGGTATGCCTGTGAAGGATAAAAATGGTATCGACACGTATAACAGTGCAAACTACACTGCACCTGTTCATGCAATTATAGGGATGGCTGGATTCAAACTTGATACATTCCCACCAGTAAATGTATGCAAATATCATCTCCTTTCTTTAGAATTCAGATCCCTGCAAATAATAGGATTAAAAATTTGCAAATCAAAACTACTTTTTGGTATATTTGTCTTGCAGTTGAAAAACTGGAGCTTATCGAGGCATTCTGAGTTTGGGTATGCAAGATTTCAAGCTACCAAGACACTCTTGAAAGCACAGGTTGGCATGAAAATACTACCAAAATCTGTGAAAATCATAATGGAAAAAAAGATTGAGACTTTTCCCTAGTTTTATTTATAACTCAGGGCATCCGCACTGTATGAAAAGCAGTGTTTCTGCTTCATTTATTCTAAAAGTTGGCATCGGTATGTGTGTTGCAGTTTGTGAATGCAAATTCAAGGAAGGTGGAAGATAGTTTCCAGTTTAGCAGATGATGCAGAAAGTCGGATAATGATACAGCAAACACGTGATTTATTGGATTGTATACAAAGTACAACGGTTTATATGTGCATTTTGCATAAAGGGAAAAATTATTGCAATTGTTCAGATCTGAATTTATTGAGATTTATAAAAAAGAGGAATCTCAAAACTCCTCTATGCATGAACTCAAAACATACAAGCCAAAAGTGAGTTCTTCCATGATTTTATTAGTAAAATTAATACACAGAGTTTTGACATCCCAGCGCCAGGAAGTTGTTGATGCGCAAAGGGTTGAAAAAATTAACGACAGCTGAGATCATATAGATATGGCGCTGTAAAATACCAGAGAAGTCAACCCTGGGAATTTTATATAAACTTATAGCTCTTAATATTAAAAGGGAAAACAAAATTGCACCAGGGGAATCACCTATGCATAACAATAATTTAGCTTTGCCTTCTACTAACCTAACGGCAAAAAATTCAAATACGGTAATTAAATATCCACTTGAGAGAGCGGAGTTGAAAACTTCAGGCAAAGTTCTTCAAATTGGGGTTCAGTTGCTGGTTGGGATTTCAAGCCATGTCAGGGCCATGAGGAAGTGGTTCATATCCATCATGTTGTGCGGGTGAGGTAGACTTCTTTTCGACAGGAATGCACTTGAGCACAACCGCAACCAGTAAGCTAACAGCTCCTATTAGTATACTGTCGAGCCACAGACCCCAGCCGAGTGGGACTGTGTTCGTGAAAGCGCCTAAGAACTCAACAATTATGACTTGGAACACAACTGTTGTGATCATTACTCCTAGGAATACCCAGCTGTCAAACATGCCACTGAATATGTTGATCTTCTCCATGTCACGACTGTTGATTTCATTGAACACCTGTAATATATAGTGAGAGACAGTCAAACGAAGTTAAGGCCCCTCAACAAAGGATGCGTTCCTACATGCCTCCAGAAATGCCAAAAAGAAGAAATTGTTTTTTTTTACTGTACTATGTTATTTGTTATAGCCAACGTTCAAGTGTAAAGTCCACACGCTGGTGTAAGCATCCAGAAAGAGGGCAGACAAGAAATGAACAAAAGTTGGTTGTAAGATTACCTGGCAAAACACGAAAGTGTTGAAAATGAAAGTGTTGAGAACATCACTAGCATCTGAGCCGGTGAGATTGAGAATCTTCTTTCCTTGGAATGTCAGGACCAGAAGAACAGAAAGTTGATAGATGCTTTGACCAATAATGTTCCTCCACATAGTCCTAGTGATGAAGCTCACATTCCGTCCAACTGGCGGCCTTTGCATTAATCTGTCCGTAGGTGGCTCTGTCGCAAGGGCCAAAGCTCCAAGGGTGTCCATAATCATGTTTACCCATAGTAGTTGTACGGCGGTAAGTGGAGCAGAACCTGAAAATCAATGTAATTGGTAATTTGTTACTGATTTCTTTTCTATAAGCAAGACATTTCAAGTCATGGGTGTAAAAGCTTCACCGACACAGAACCTGAGACGCAGGCAGAGATAAAGTTAATCATAAGAGCGACGACATTGACTGTCAACTGGAATTGCACGAACTTCTGGATGTTTATATACACCGAGCGACCCCATCTAGCAACATTAACTATTGTTGTAAAATTGTCATCCATTATGATGACATCTGCATTTTCTTTAGCAACCTGCATGACAAATCGATCCCATTAGTAGATTCAGAAGAAAGTAAATGATACATGCCTAATGCGTTAGCCCAAGGTTCATGTTGAACGATACAAGCCCAAGCATCAGATGATGTCTATGTAATACCTCGGTTCCAGCTATACCCATCGCAAGTCCAATGTCCGCCTCATGCAGCGCTGGAGCATCATTGGTGCCATCACCAGTCACAGCCACGACTTCCTTGAATGTATTTCTTAACTGTGTGACTAATGTGTGCTTGTCCAGAGGCAATGATCTTGCCATGACCTACCGAAAAATAATTTGAAGTTTAATATATTAAGATTCATCAATAAATAAACATGCTATATGACAAACTTTAAACCACCTGAAGTTTCGGGATTATATCTTTCATTTCTTGTGGGTTTAAGTTACGAAATTCAGGTCCTTCAATTGCTAATCCATCATCAGTCAGGATCCCGCATTCCCTTGCTATTGCCTTTGCGGTATTAATATTATCACCAGTTACCATACGGACGACAATCCCAGCAGCCAAACAAGTCTGCACAGCTTCCCTAACACCTGGACGAACCGGGTCCTTAATGCCCACCACGGCTATCAAAGTAAAGTCATCGCTGGGAATATCTTCTGCACTAGAATTATCATCCAAGTCCTTGAAAGCCAAGCATAGAGTTCTCAAGGCATCGGAAGCAAAACTATTTATGACAGCTGTTATGTTTTTTCTCTGTGCATCTGTGAGAGGCACAGTTTCACCGTTTGCGTTGACAATTTTGTTGCACATTGTTAAGATAATTTCTGATGCACCTTTGCAGAATGCTCGATACCCACCACCTGGAAGAGAAACAAGGACTGACATCTTCTTCTTGACAGAGTTGAAAGGTTCGATCTTCACTGTATTGAATTCCTGTCGAATTTTGTTAAAGTCTCCTTCAAACATCAACCCAAACTCCAATATAGCTGCTTCTGTTGGAGAGCCTAATATGTTTCTTTTGCCGTCTTTTCCATGTACTACCTCAGACGCCGTATTCAGAAAAATAGATTCCAGCAGGATAGGTAAGACATCAGTGGAGATAGAATATTTCAAATTGGTGTTACTGTCAACAATTTTGGTTTCCTCACAAACCCACAATTTCGTAACCACCATATGATTTGTTGTCAAGGTTCCTGTCTTGTCCGTACAAATACAACCAGCAGAACCCATCGTCTCGCAAGCTGATAAATGCCTAACAAGTGCTTTATCATTCATCAGTTTCTTCATAGCAAATGCAAGACTTAATGTTACTGCCAGCGGTAAACCTTCCGGAACAGCAACAACAATTATGGTGACCGCAATAGCAAAGTAGTTTAGGAGCTTTATCGCATCACTTGATGACCAATCACCAAAGTGACCACTCATTCCCTTCTCGACTAGGAACCTTGTAGTCAACACCAAAAATGTTAATATCGCAAAAACCAGACCAATCTTTCCGATTATAGTTGCCACTCCGTTGAGCTTCACTTGTAGAGGTGTTTCATCGTCTCCCCCTTCGCTCAAAGTAACCATGAGTCTTCCCCATTCAGTCCTCATACCTACCGCTGTTACTAGCATTTTTCCTGAACCATCCTGCACTTTTGTCCCAGCTAAAAGAAATGGTTTACTCTGATCAACATTCGCTGGTTCACTCTCACCGGACAAACTTGACTCATCAATCGATAAACTATAACCTGATATGAAAAGGCCATCCGCTGGTATCTGATCACCGATAGATAAATGAACAACATCACCAACTACCAAATCATAGATAGAGATTTTTTGTCTGAATCCATCTCTAGTGACATGTACAAATATGTTTTTCTTCTCTTTGTCAAGATCCCTGAATTGCAGCGACTGTCTGTAATCACTTATTGCTGTCACCATCACAACCAAAAATATGCTAATTATAATTCCCAGTCCGTCATACATGCCTTTGGGCCACCCTTCAGTCGCGATTCCAACTCCAATGGAAACGACAGCACAAACCATCAGGATGATTAAAGTTAAGTCGGCCAGTGCTTCCCACACAAACATCCCGAATGACCTAGAAGGTTTCTCCACATAGCGGTTAGCTCCATAGATTTTTTGCCGAAAAGGGACATCCTTAGCAGAAACGCCATTGGTCAATGAAACAGACACTTCTCTAGCTATGCCTTCCACGCCGGAGTAACGTTTGCAGCTTTTTATATCATGTGATCGCACAACCGATGCAAGTTCATCTGGATCAATTCCGAAACCAGCTTCCCGAACTTCATCTGACAGCTTGTACTCAGTTGTATTTCCAGCTGCTCAGCATCAAAATTAGAATCAGTTAAAACGAAATATTAACCATGCACAACAAATGTTTCATTTACGAGAAAACCATACCACCAATGAAGTGTAATGCTGCCTTTTGCACGTACAAAGCGACTCTGATTTTCTCCTGTTGAAGATAGATTGTGAGCCTAAGAAGTAAGAACATGAAATAATGAATAGCCAACTACAATAAAACAGATTGAATTTACAACAGAATTATGAAAGCATTAATTTGATTGTAAAGTGCACGTCCACGCTGCACTCTTGTCCACCTCACCCAAATTAAAGCTTAGAATTGCATATAAATTATGATACGAATAATGACATACGGGGGCTCAACATGACTTCCCAGCAAGCTAAAGCCCAAGTGATTCTTTAGGAAGTGGAAGTGCTAACATCTGTTCATACCGGTCACTGACCTCCAGAAAACTTGCTCAAGTTTTAAAGTAGTACCAAATTTACTGTTGTTTTTGCTTATGTAAGTTTTTACTGCTAAGTTATTTGTTGAGGTGAAGTTTTCAGTGTTTACAATCACGTATAAAAGCAGAAACAGACTTATACAGTGGCACAGAGATTCAATCCAAACTCACTGCAAAAGTAATAAAAAAACAAAGGATCACAACTCAAAGGGAATATCAACGATTCCATTAAATAATAGATCCTACGCAGCCACAGCCCCACCACGACTCACATCATCTCATTCCATCTGTTGGATAAATATAATATACTAACACGAGTCACCATTCAGATGCCATTTACTATTACACAATGTAAAAAAAATATAAGTCAACTCTACATAACCAGGACCCAGGAATGGTGTGACTGATAGGAAGAACCTTCATCTTAACATATCTACAAAAATCAAACTTTTTAAGCAAGTTGCACGCTTGAAATAAAATCACAGATTGTTAAACAGTACAGATGAAAACAGAAAATGGTGGTTCCACATGCGAAGCTGCCTAGCTTCTTCCTCTGGCATAAATGCAAATTTCAATTGACAAAAACTGAAAGCTCATTTAGCCATTTTGACCTAAAATCAGAAAAGTCACGAAACCAATTTGCAGCTGTGGGGACCAGCAGAATTTTCCACAAAAAAAATCACAATATTTTCACACAGAAAAAATAGGTTCATCCACATCAAAAAAAAAATCACAGATAATTAATGGAGAATCGATCGGCGTTGAGTACTGAAATCGAATGTTCAGATCGATCTACTAAATAAAAAAAAATAAAAAATAAAAACGATGCGTGCGTATGTAGGAGGTACCTGTAACTTAGCGCGTTTACGTTGAGCTTCGGCACGCTTAGCGAGATCGGCGACCATACGAAATCTACGACATGGATTTTTAACGACGGAGACAGCAGATCTCCATCTTCTGAGAGCGTCTTCCGAAGTACGCTTGGACTGTACGTCGAAGTTATCTTTCAAATACTTCTCCATAATAATATTAATTTGAAATCGAGAGACGACGGATATGATCGGTAAGTACGATCGATGGTTACTATTGATGGATGTAATGAGAACGGAGACGATGAGGAATTAAAGCGGATGAAGGAGAGATGTAATTATTAATGGAAGGATTCAACAGTAGCGGCACGGTGTGCGGAAGATGAAGCGATTCGATTCAAAGATGGACATCACATTCCCTGATATTAATTTGTCTAATTTTCTTCTTGTTGTTGTTTTTATAGCTGAGCTAGGAGTACTGTTTAGGTGGAGGTTATTAAAAAAAGTAATCCATGAATATTATAATTATCTACTCCATCTTTATTCTTTACACAAGTTAGACTGTATGTTTTTTTTCAAAATACAAGTACTCCTTATATACTTATTGTAGTTTTATTTCAATACATACAAATATTAAGTACAATTTTTTGCTATTTATTAAGTTGATGGTCCAAACAGAAAAGTATGTACTATGCCGAATTTAATTGAAACTGAAAGGAAAGGAAAAAAAATACTCCGTATTGAACTTCATGTTGAGAACAAAATAGTTAGCTTTTTTTCATAGTTTATTTTATTTTATTGTGAAGACATTGCATATATGACAACATGGAATCAGATCTGGCTGCACCGTTACTTCTTTCAGCTTTTCGACATCCTTCGACTCATAATTTGATTTTGACGTAAACTAGAGAATTGTACATGATTCAAAGAGCTACAATTCTCTAGTTTTAAATCGAAATCAGATTCTAAGTCGAAGGGTTCTGAAAACAGGTGCGAAGTTACGGTTCAATTTAAAACAACAGTGAACAAAACAGATTTGACCTTTGCTGCCTAGGGGGCTTGTTGTGAACACATTCATTGTCCGTTGAAAAGGTTCTATATATTGTTGGAAAGCTGATTCAAAGAGTTACAATTCTTTAGTTTACATCAAAATCAGATTCAGACCCGAAGAATACCGAAAATGGGTGCGAAGTTACGTACATAATCTCATTACATTTTACATCGGTACCACTCCAAATGAGGCTCTGGCCATGCACGAGACCTTCGATCATTCCACGAATATACATCGCAAGTATCCGAGCACACGCATTATAAATGATGGAAATAAGCCATTCATAAACGAAATCGGAAAAAATGAGTATCATTTTAAATTTTGTACTTGCGATAGAACGTGTTGAACGACAAAAATATTTGCTACCTTCTTAATTATGGTAATCTGAATTTTCAAGATATAATTACAGGTTTTATTAACAAATAATTATCAAGAAACAATAATTTTATAGCTAATTAATTAAAAATTAAGGAATTCAAACGCAAAATCAAACGAAAAAAACATCCCAAACGAACAGACTGCAAGATAATGAAGATCCTACGAAAAGAAAATACGGAACAATATGAAAACTCCACGAAGCAAGATCAACGGAAATTCGACACAATTTCGATGAATTTTTCCGTTGATTTACGATCGCGTTCACGTTAAATAAGAACGTTGATGGATTATCAAATGATATAATAACGGAAAAGTACTGTCGAATGTTCAATGGAAGCAGAACAGATTATGCCGTCATTGATGAGTTATATTTTCGTTAGTCTTCCGTTGACGAAGGAAATCAACAAAACAGTGGTTGTTCTAATTTCCTGAACAGATTATTTTGTTGTCAACGGGATTTAGCCCAAAAATTGTAGTGAAATGCCTTTGTGAATTGTGACCGTCTCTTGTTATTTTCGCTGGACACTTGTCATCAGTTTCATCAGACTTTCAGTATCACGTTTTCCACTCTGGTTTCACACCATGACAAAAGTTAATTCATCTAAACCCAAATCAATGAATCTGCATTAATCATTATTGTGTTCCTCATCTCGGTTTTGGACCCTTCTGGACTTGTTTCAAACTTGCAAGCAACTCAAGAATCTTCATTTCCACATCTTTCTCATCCTCAATTTCTGGAAAGTTGCACTACACCAATCTTCTCCAAAGCTCACACTCCCTGACAATCAGAAAGGTAGATACTAAATTTTTTCTTTCAAGATCAATTCAATTTTTTTTTTGATTGGCTAGGGTTTGGATTAATTAGGATCGTTTGTGCAATTTATATGCAGATTGAAATATGGCACTTGTATGTAGTTCTTCTATGGCTTATAATAGGCCAAGATCCAAGACTCCAGAGCTCGTTACTGCTAGAAAAGTTAGTACTGTGTTGTGTATTGGAATCGGAAAGCATGAGTGTGTTAGTTTTGTGAAACTGAGACATTTAGTGGAGTCTAGGTATTTGAATAATAGACGACGTGCGGATTTAAGGGTGTTGAGTGAAAATAGCGGTGGTTTCATGCTGGATGGAGATTTGGATTCGAGTAGTTTGTCTAGAAATGGTGATTTGGATAGTAAGGTGTTGATTCCGGGATTGCCTGATGAGAAACATGAGGCGAAGATAGACAATTGCTGTTGGGAGTGGAAGCCGAATTTGAATGTGCATTATGAGAAGGCGGGGAGTGGGAATTTGAACTCGCCGGCTGTGCTCTTTCTACCGGGGTTTGGAGTTGGGGCGTTTCATTATGAGAAACAGTTGAAGGACTTGGGTCGTGATTATAGGGTTTGGGCGTTGGATTTTCTTGGACAGGGTATGTCGTTGCCTGTTGAAGACCCGGCTCCTCGGTTGAAAAGGAATGATGATGATTCGCTAGTGGAGGATTCAGCTTGGGGATTTGGGAATGAGTCGCAGCCGTGGGCTTCTGAACTTGTGTACTCCGCAGATCTTTGGCAAGACCAAGTTCGCTACTTTGTTGAAGAGGTGCATTATGTTTCATTGCTCGCATCGACATTTTTTTAATCTTTTTAAGATGCAATTGCAAAACGAACAAGTTTACGACAGGGCCTGTGTCTTACAGATCTGGGTACTCATTCGCGTTTGACTTAATCTTTTAATGGTGTACAGGTAATTGGTGAACCAGTTTACATCGTGGGGAATTCACTCGGAGGGTTTGTTGCATTGTACTTTGCAGCGTGCAACCCTCATTTGGTGAAAGGAGTTACGTTGCTCAACGCCACACCTTTCTGGGGTTTTCTACCTAACCCTTCAAGATCCCCTAAACTGGCCAAGCTATTTCCATGGGCTGGCACATTTCCACTGCCTTCCCGAATAAAGAAGCTTTTAGAAATCGTGTGAGTTGATGAAAATTTTTACCAGATCATTGTACCATCCTACTACTCATTTTGAAGCCTTTGTAACATTTTTTTCTTTTTCTGATATTCAGTTGGCAGAAAATAAGTGATCCGAGAAGTATAGCACAGATACTGAGGCAGGTCTATGCGGATCACACAACCAAGGTTGACAAAGTTTTTTCTCGAATAGTAGAGACAACACAACATCCTGCGGCAGCTGCCTCATTTGCGTCTATTATGTTTGCTCCTAGAGCAAAACTCTCATTCTCTGAAGCGCTGTCGAAGTAAGTTCCATTCCGATCCCTAAACACTTTTACAGTTTTAAGTTATTTGTCGTCATTGTTCAAAATCTCATTTCCCGTCAACACCATTTCTAGGTGTCGAGACAACAACGTGTCAGTCTGTCTCATGTATGGTAAAGAAGATCCTTGGGTAACTCCTATATGGGGACATCAGGTCAAGGGCACTCTCCCTGATGCTCCGTACTATGAAATCAGCCCCGCTGGTCATTGTCCTCATGATGAAGTTCCTGAGGTACGATGGCTGATTTCTTATTTTGCCTTCTGCAGGTATTAGTTTCAATTTTTTTCATGACTGAATCTTAGATTTACATCCCGCATCTTATTGTCACAGATTATCAATTATTTACTTCGGGGATGGATTAAAAACCTCGAGTCCAATGGTATGAGTGTGCTGCCTCTTCTCGATGACGGTTTGAGTTCTCAACTCGCTGTTGACAGAAAGGTGGAATTTATCAGAGATGGACTGAAGAAGTCAGTAACAGTTAAATACATCGATTCAAACTTCTCACTGTTTAAGTGGTTAACCTCGTTTATTCGATCCGTGGAAAACATTCAGTTGAGATCCTTGCAGTAAGGTATCGTGTATAAGCTTGTATAACTTGTAGGGAAAATGAAAGGAAAGGCTACGTTCTGTTCAGCTATCATTAAATTTGGTTGAACTACCTCGTTGTCTCTGTAGTTGCAAAGTCTTACACGAGGGAAAAGTAAAAGAAGTGAAAGTTCAAAGGAAAATGTCTTATCATTTAGATTAGTTCTGTATTATATTTAGATTAATTATAGAAAAATACACTTATGTTAAGCTTTTTTCATTTTTTTGTATTTTTCTTTTTATTATTATTTGTAATTGTGGAGTTATAAGAATTTTATTCATTTTAATATATATATATATAGTTCGATTCTCGTTCGGGTGAGAACCTTCATTATCGTAAGAACATGTAAACTAGTCTAAATCAAACACTCTGTTTGCACTGAGTTGCTAACGCCAAGAGAGCCACCTCACTCCCAACCAGAACTCATGATCCACCGCATTATCAAATGATCGAACCGACCTCTCACTGCACTATCAAAATATTGAACCGACCCTTCAATTCAACTGAGCGGCGCACTCCTCAAATTAACATCATCTTCCGCATGCCAACACAGCTCTCGTATCCGTGCGATCTCGACCCTTGCAAGAAGACCTCGAATCTCTGCTTCAACCAAGGATTCACAATGATCCATCTTTTGACAACCACAGCGGCATAACCTCCCCTTTGCGTAAACCTACACCATGAACCATTACAATACACGGTCCATTCATGCTGGTGAATTACATCAGAATCCTCGAAGTTAGGATTTCCCAGCTCACTTCTTCTGTTAAACATCTCCAAATAGCTCTTTACTTTCAGCTCCACACCTTTCCCTCATGAGCCAATAAGTTTCTATTCCTCCACAAAATCCACACTCCCCCTTCCCTACTTAATTAAAACGACTTGAATTGGATGGTGAGGGAAGCCCATTAAAGCAAAAACTACAGGTAACAGTCCGGTTGGGGGAGCTCCAGCTGGTCTTCTGGCCCATTGGGCTAACTATATACCGAGTGAAGCCCATTAATGCGATGGGAAAGCTCCTTATCCTCACAACTGCAAAAATTCAGATAAGAGAGAACAGAAGAGCCTAAAAGTGTGGTGTCGATAAAAATGGCCTCCGCTTCGGCTCCGTCTTCCCTCATGCTGACGTACGCAACCTCATCACCAATCCACCATCCGGACTCCGCCGCCTCTCAATTTCTCTCATTGAAACCGAATTTCACCAAAAAGCTGTCGTCCTCGACGTCTTATCCTTTGCTAGTGCTACACACCAGACGAGTTAGTAATCTCGATGGAACTCGACATTCCAGGAGTTTGATTGTTTCAGCTGCGGCTGCGGCTGCGGCTGATGCGTTGGCTACTGACTCCGATTTTGTTGATGATCAGGCAACGCCTGCTGCTGCTGCTGTTGTGTACACTAAGCCTAAAACTGGCAAGGCTGCATTGCCGCTTAAAAGAGATCGAGTACGCTTTTTTTCTTTGGACTCTGTTATTTAGTTACTTCGTTTCGGTGTTTTTAAGCAATTAGGTATCTTCCTTGGACTACATTGTCATTGATTAACTTAGTAAATTTTGATTGGAAACACTTAGTTAGGTGTTTTAAGTAGCTGACGGTATTGGAGAAATTAAAAGTATGATGTAAATTGAATGATCTAATGAAATGAGAGTGAAGGAAGTGTTACACTAAACTGAGCAGAATTACGGAAAAGTGGCATTATGAGCGTGGCTTGAATTTTAATGGTGTTGAAATGTGCAGACGAGGTCTAAGAGATTCTTGGAGATTCAGAAGCTGAGGGAGATTAAGAAGGAATATGACTTGAGAACAGCCATTTCGTTGATGAAGGAAATGGCTAATTCCAAATTTGTGGAAACTGTGGAGTCTCATTTCCGTCTTAACATTGATCCCAAATATAATGATCAACAATTGAGGGCTACGGTTAGTTGGACCTTTATTGATTTGGTATGCTATTCTGATATATGTTTAGTTTTAGATCTCATGTGTTTTATGACGGCTTCTTTTAGGTGAGTTTGCCTAAGGGAACTGGCCAAACTGTGAGAATTGCTGTTCTTACTCAAGGTACGGTCTTTAAACTCAGGTTTAATGAGAATCTCTGCCTTTGAGATTAACAACTTAAGCCTGATGTGAAATGAGAATCGAAGAACACGGGTGAACTTATGTGAAAAACCTTAACTTACGGAGAGTGCCATTTCATTGGTTGTTTGACATACACTATTCACACCGATGGGGTGGAGAGAACGGGATGGGAATCTTGTGTTGTAGTTTAGTAATACTAGGATATATATAGCTTTGTATTATTAGTTTCATTTATCTTGTAATTATTTATTTACACTAGATTACAGCACCTAGATATGTACATCATTATCCAATGAATTAAATGGAGAAAAAAAACATTTTCATTCGAAACTAATAGGAATGCAGTAAGCTTTGGATAAATTTTTAGACCACTGGCGTAAGTTAAAAAATATAAAAGTTTGAAAGCAGAAGATTCTGTTTCTCTTATTGTACTTTTTCAAATGTTTCATTGTTATACTGAAATTGCCAAGAAATTATTTAGATGACTTGTATGTTGAATCTAGCTTCTTATTCTGGGCTTTTGAAAAATAGTTGATTCAGTATAGCTTGTCATCTTTATACCTGAGACACAAGAATAATCTTTGCATCTTCTTTCACATTTCTTGATGCAGGTTGTGTTTAGCAGATTGGGCTTATGCTCTTTAGTTTCCCGTTATTACATGTTGCTAACTTGTAGAAGTAATGAGTACTGGGTACCCTTTCACGTGATTCGAGGGTCAGTACATATAGTTTTGTATCGCCTTCTATTTACCCATTATCTTTCACATATATGGGCAGGTGAAAAGTTTGACGAGGCAAAAAGTGCTGGAGCAGAAATTGTTGGCGGGGAAGACTTGATACAACAAATCAAGGAGGGATTTATGGACTTTGACAAGTTGATTGCTTCACCAGATATGATGCCCAAGGTCTGGCCTTGTTTTATATGGATCTTCCGTAGAAGTTCTGTTCATGCATTTTAACTATAATATTTAAAGAGGATTTGTTTTGCCCATCCAGTAACCTCAATTTCCTGATCTCAGGTTGCAAGCTTAGGAAAGATACTTGGACCTCGTGGACTGATGCCAAATCCAAAAGCGGGTACTGTCACAATAAATATCCCTCAGGTAAACTCTAAATATCTACTAAATGTACTTCAATATTCTGCATAGCACTGTGAATGGGATGCCTTTCTTTATCCGCAGTAACTCTGACCACATATGTGACTTGTGCGGTTTTTTTCGTTTTCCTTGCATGTAGTTAGTGCCTTGTATATGTGAAGTTGAGGCTCGTAGTCATACCTAATTATTAGCATCCAAAGCTGTGATATGGATCTGATGATCTAACTATTGACAGAAGGATTTCGTTTAATAACCTTTTTTTGGGTTTCATTCTTGTTAGTTTCTTTGTACATATTGATACAAACAAACTGGGGTTATTTTGTTCTGCCTAGCTATCAGTTCATAAATTTCAATATCGAGGTGAATTGAAGTTTAGTTTTGTATGTCAGGCTATAGCAGAGTTCAAGAAAGGGAAGGTTGAGTACAGAGCAGACAAAAGCGGAATTGTTCACATACCATTTGGAAAAATTGACTTTTCAGATGAAGATTTGATAGATAATTTTCTAGCTGCAGTGGTATGCTTGCTTCTTCTAGTAATATATTTTTCTACGAAGGTCACAGTAGCAAACATGTTCTTTATATCATCAACTTCTTCTAATGCTGTGTCAAAATTCAGAAATCAATCGAAACAAACAAGCCACCAGGAGCGAAGGGAGTGTACTGGAAAAGCGCTCACATATGCTCATCAATGGGTCCGTCAATTCGGTTAAACATTAGGGACATGCTTGACTACAAACCTCCAGGCAATGCTTGAACATGACATATTTCTACAGTCTTCCTGATAGCATCTAGATTTTGTTTATACCTTCCCCCTAAGGATCATGTTGCAACTCTGTCTCTTATCAAGTCACCTAATTTACAAGCAAAATATTATTTTTCTCCTCCCGGAATGTGTAAGTAGGCTTTAGTGTTAACAAATATATGCGGGCGTTCTGGACAGAGAAAAGCTCGAAACTCTATATAATGAAAATCGATCCACGATCCTTATTTTACAAATTTTATGGCTCTGACTAGATGTGCATCCCTAGTATTTACCCATTGATCATCAAACCTACAAATTTGAAGTACTGCATACGCCGTGTCCTTTTACCAGCAACGAGTAGAACGGGAAACAGTAGACCAACAGCAAATCCTATCCCAACACTCATATTAGGACTGTGCAAGGCCCGGCCCGGCCCGACCCTAAGACCTGAAGTACAAAAATTTTTTTTTATTCCTGCTCTTGGGGCGATTCGAACCAAGGCTCCCTGCATGTATGTCTGTCTGAGTTACCAGTAGGCTAGAT
>JAWWMW010000851.1:51298-65278 GCA_035048345.1 Echeveria elegans
TCTCTGAATCCTCTTATGTTGGTATCACATACGGGACTGCGCTAATGAGAACCACTCGCAGCTTCTTTTCTTCAATATACTTTCCATTACCCTTCGTAAACTGCAAAACATAAAGAACACTATCAACACACTAATTCAAAATACACAAACAATCTAAAACAAACCTCAACAAACAAATGATGATTCTTATTCTTACTTGGTCAGATGTAATTTCCTCATCCTTCGTTCCCCTGTGCTTTGGATGAGAAACTTGTCTTTGCACTGCATGTAAGGGAGGTGTCTCACGCTGTGATACTGTATATAGTTTGAGTTAGGCTTCTGATTAGTGTGAGATGTAAACATTTCCTATATGAATGCGGAGGTCCAGAAGACACCTCAAACAAAAGCTACTGTCTGCTAAGCATGGGACTGAAACACATAAACAGTCTTAATTCTCTGCGAGCTAATGAACAGCTTGTGTTGCTCTATAGTCTATACTATTTGGAATCACCTTTATAGGAGGAAACAGAGAACGAATACATGTTTTAGCAAATTTTCAAAATCTAAAGTCAATGGTATGTTAGCATGTTTACTAGTTGGAAGTAAAAGAAACAATGCAGTTAAGAGAGGTGAGTATTTGTCTTTGAAGTCCAGATGGACTAAAACAGGCCACTTACCAGTGAAAAGTACACGTTGATAATGCCAACGTTTGGCTTCACACGTATTTCTTTGTAGAAGTAGTCTTCACCTGCCAAGAAAATACATATAAACAGGTTAGTCTGAGCTTTAGTTACAGAGATCAAATCAGGAAGTAGTATCCCTTAAGTTAGGCAAGGTGAAACATGCCTTAAAAGCGACATACTCGTCGGAATTATTATAAAGTTGAACTGAGTCTGCACTTTGTTTGTGCAGCTCAACTGAAACCCAAAAAAAAAAAAGTGTTAATGATTAAAGCGAAGACGAATAATATGTGCTTAGAACCAAAGCTACAAACTAAAGAAGACCTCACACAGTGTAACAGAATCAATGGGGTAAATAAATGAATCACCATCCAGACTCATAGTTCAAGAAAACGTAATCCAATTAGTTTCTATGAGCCAAGGATTACAAAGTAATAATCTCTCGAATAGTTCAGAGATAAAAAAAAATCTCCTGAAACTGATAAGGGCAGAAATTTTCCAACTCCATTTCAGCAAGGAAAATCTAATGCACTTCAAGTAAAAAAGACATATCCCTCGTCTCGATGAACTTACAGACAAATGTGAGTTCCCTTGGATGAATCTGAAGCATATATGAATCCATGGCTCCTCTTTTCTACAGCCTACTCATTAAAAAAAATGAACAAAAAAGTCAGAACAACTTAACAAGCATTTGCTACCATTTCACTGCAATCCCCTCTGATCCGCTCGAACTCGAATTAACATCTCGAAAATAGAACTAATCTGTTACAATCAACAACAAGAAAAATCAGTAATCAAGTAAAGATAAGCAAGCAGTTCTCCGACGAATGAATCTCAGATTCGATACTGTACAAAGAAACTCAAAGTCAACAAGAAGTCAACTTAAAGTCATCAACAGCACTCCCATCACGATAAAAGCCATAGATAAACGGAGAGCATTGTTACATCAATCAAACTGATCGCAAACAAAAAAAAAACAAAAACAAAAAAAGAGGAAGCTGAAAACACAATCATGCGGTCAAGACTCAATTGAAGTGAAAAAGGATCGAACGGAGGCAGCTACGAGGCGGAAAAGTGAGAGAGGTCAGCATGCAGCCGGAGGAGAGAGCGGTTGTAAGTAACGTACACCTTTCGCAACCTTTCGGTCTAGTCGTCTTTTTTAGATTTTTATTTACACTAATTTATTGCAGCTGCTTGCCGATTCTTTCTTTATTAATATTTTTATAAAAGTAAATTCCCACAGTGTAGCAACTACAAAGTATGAGGCGGATTGTACTGTTAATGGTTTTAGTTTTGAGTCTTTTATTATAGAATTTTTAGGCGGCTTTGGAGAACGAGCGGATTGACTGTTAAGGACAGTAGCGGCAATGTGGACGGAGGCCAAAGGTATAGAGTCGCCGGCAGCCTTCTCGATTTTGAGACAAAAGTTATGGTTTTCTATTACGTGATGGTTAGACGCTCAGTTTATTTTCATGTGTAATTGGCTTTTTTGGTTATAAGAAATAAATTCACTACAAAAATCCCAAATTAATATTCTTTCATTGTTAATTAATTATAAAGACTATCAGTTAGTTTCAAATTAGGAATCGAACTATCAACAAATAGCAAATTTTCTGATGGCTCTACAACTTTCCGTGACGCTAGGTCTTCCACCACCATCGCCGTTCAAGACCTCCAGCGAGACAACCCTGAAACTGAAACTATGTCGTTTCGTCCCACAAACCCGTCATTGTAGGATTGTGTGAGACGAAGCTATGAGCAAGAAAATGGGATTCATTGAGGAGGGTGGTTTTAGGTTTTCAAAATTGTTTTTCAACAGACAGTGTTGGCAGATCTGGAGGATTGACCCTGTTATGGCACCAGGACATGGACGTAATGGTGCGCTCCTTTTCAAAGTCACACATCGAAATAGTCCATCTTCTCAGATTACTTAAAGAAAATGATGGAAGTTTTTATGGATGACTTCTCGATACATGGGCATTCGTTCGACGATTGCCTTACAAATTTAAGAGACATTCTGAGGAGATGCATCGAGATGGATTTGGTGCTGAGTTGGGAAAAGTGTCATTTCATGGTGACCGAAGGAATCGCATATAGGAGGACATGACTGCCTCTCGAGTTTTCCAGTTCGATTTTTACTGGCCCACCTTATTTAAGGACGCCCACGAGTTTGTGAGTGAGGGGAGAGAAAGTATTTTGATTGACATTCTTTTATGGCATCCAAGGGTGGAGCGGAGAAAAGAAAGTTGAGATTTAATGAGAAAGCTGAAAGGGGAGATGTGTCTTACATGGCTGGTGTCTGGTGACTTCAATGAGATAAAGTATTCAGGGGAGATGAAGGGGTTAGGGTGAGGGGACAGGCTCAAATGAGAGAATTCAAAGAAGCACTGACAGAATGCGAGCTAACGGACTTACGGTGGAAGGATAGGCCATATACATTCTCAAACAAGCGGAATGGGGACCAAAAAACTAGGGCCAGACTTGACAAGGCATTCACTAACAAGGAGTGGAAGGAGGACTTCCGTAGTTCCTGAATCTTTCATAGTTTTACAAACACGTTTGATCACAATCATCTCATTATCAGGCTCGAAAGAGAGAACTAATGGAAGAGGCATGTCATGCAAAAGGGCTTTAAATTTGAACCGATGTGGAACAGGGCAGCAAATTTCAAGCAGGTGGTAGAGGAGGCCTGGATCTTTGCCAGCCAGGAGGGGAGGATCCTTTCAGCCAAGTTGAAAGATTGAACAAATGGAAAATGAAAAGTTTTGGCAACATGCAGAAAAGGATCAAAGCGCTAAATAAGGAATTAAGTGAACTGAGAGAGGGTTGGAGAACAAAGGAAATAGCTCAAAGGGAGGATTTTCTCTCGAACGAACTAGACCAATGGTTTGCTATGGAAGAATTACTTTGGAAACAAAGGGGGAGATTCAAGATTGGACTGGCTAAAAGGAGGAAAACATAATACAACTTTCTTTAAGACCAAAGCGTCGCAGAGGAAGGAGAGGAAGCGAGTGGATTTTACTGTCAATGATGATGGATCGGAGAAACACAATCTGGAGGGTATATTAACTGAGTTCAGTATATACTTTAACAATATTTTCAAGTCTTCTCATGCAGGGGGTGAAGGGTCCGACGGGGGAGCGAGCTCCAGGCCATTGAACATGTGATCAACGTGGATCTCAACACCAAACTGATCGAACTTTACTCGGTGAAAGAGGTTCGCAAGGCTTTGTTCCAAATGCACCCTGACAAGGCACGTGGAGTCGATGAGTTCACAGCGATCTTCTATCAAAAGTTTTGGGAACTGTAAAAGATGACGTCTGTGAGGAGGTGCTTGGTTTTCTAAACCATGGGGTGATCGATACAAATTTGAATACGACGAAAATTATTCTAATCATGTAAATGAATGACACAAGCCGAGTGACTGACTGTCGCCCAGTTAGCCTCTGCAATGTCTTCATGATGATTATCACGAAGATGTTGGCTAACAGGCTGTGTGAAGTTCTCCTTTTGATCATCTCACAGACACAAAGTGATTTTATCAAGGGCAGGCTTATTTCGGATAACATCATTTTAGCACGAAGCAAACCACTACATTAAATAGAGGAGGAGTGGTACTGAAGGTTTTGTGGCTATCAAGATAGACATGAGTAAAGCGTACGACATGGTGGAGTGGCGTATGATGGAGTGGCGCTTCTTACATGAGCTTATGCTGGTAAAAGGTTTTTATCCAGGTTGGATCAGGAGGGTGATGGTGTGCGTGGAAACTGTCAGTTATAGACTGAAGAGCAATGGGAAAGTGTCCGAAATGATCAATCCAATGCATGGATTAAGAAAAGGGGACCCCTTGTCGCCATATGTGTTCCTGGTGTGTCAAGAATGGTTCTCCTCCCGATTATTAGCGTTGCAGCAAGAGAAGAGGCTTGAATGTATAAAATTGACTCGGGAGATGCAGATGATTAATCATCTGCTCTTTGCAGACGACTGCATGATCTTTATTAAGGCATAGTTGAGGCAGTTAAAGGAACTTAAGACCTATTATTGTGCTACGAGAGGATGATAGGACAAAGAGTGAATCAGGAAAAGTCAGAGTTCACGTGCAGCTCCAATATTGTGGAAACGATGATGATAGTCCAATTTCCTAGGAATGAAAGTAGTACAATCTCACTCAAAATATTCGGGGCTCCCGACAATAATTAGTCCAAATAAACCTGAGACATTTAAAGATGTGGAAGAGAAGGTGAGCAAAAAGATTCAAGATCGGAAAATTTTGACATTGTCATGGGTAGGGAGGGACATCCTGATCAAAGCATGTCTGCAAGCTCAGCTCATATTTTCAATTAGCTGTTTCAGGCTCCCTAAGTCCATGTGTGAAAGGTTAAATGCTCTGATGCTATGATTCTGGTGGAATGGAGGCAAGAAAGAACATGGAATTCATTGGTCTAGGAAGGATCTCATTCTCAGAGAGAAATCACTCGGAGGTGTAGGGTTCAGATACATGGGCTGTATAAATGTGGCTCTACTGATGAAACAATTATGGAGAATACTAACCAGGTCAGACACCTTGTTTAGTAGAGTGATGAGCATGAAATATTGCAGACAAAGGGGATTGTTAACAACAAGGGCTCGGCAAACAAATTCGTTTGCGTGGAAGAGGATTGGTGGAGTAAGATATATTTTTTGGCTCAGGCTTAATCTTTGAGGAAGGCAGATAGATGTGGAAACATTCCTTCTCGGGGGAGTATACTGTGAAATCTGGCCATAAATTAGCCTATCGATGGCGAATGGCCAGAAAGTTAGGTGCGGGGGAAGGTTCAGATTGGGCTGACAAAGAAATGTGTTGGAATTTGTTCTGGAAATCAAAGGTGCCGGAAGGGGTGAAGATCATGCCGTGGAGGGTGTTTTTCAATGCTCTTCTAGTGTTTAACAGCCTTTAAATTAGAGGAGTTGGGGAGAGGAAGGGGTGCGTGTTATGTGGTTTTAAAGAGGAGAGTACCACACCCCTTTTAAAGGATTGTTGGCAGGCGAAGTGTCTATGGAATTCAATTGATATTGACCAAAGATGACGGGAAGGTTTAGACAGTCTTGTTGATTGGCTTTGGAGTATCCTTATGGAAGGCAACAAGGATGTTATTAGGCAAGTCTTATAAGGGATAAACGAGACATGGAGGAATAGAAATTTGGTGGTTCATGGGAAGCAGAGGGGACAATAACGCAATGTAGTTTTAGATTGATGAGCTTGTTATTTCAATTCGATCAGCAGAAGCTTATCGGTTACGTGGAGGAGAGTACAAAGGACATGTTTTCTAGAGAGGGGTGGGAGATACATTGCGATGGATCATGGTCTTAGCAGAAGAGGAGCGGTGGGTGGGCTGCGGTGCTTTTAAGAAAAAAATCTATTATGGAATGTAAAACAGGGTTCACCGGAGGAGGAGTGTCCGTTTTGCAAACGGAAGTGAATGCATTAGTTATGGAATTGCAGTTGGCGGAAAAGCATGGGTGCAAAGCTGCGATCATATATTCAGACTGTATAACAGTCATTTGGGTCTTCCAGATGGGGAGCCAGGAAGGACTGCTGCTTGACACGTTGATGGTGGGACTTAGACTCCTTAAGGACAATACAGGATGGGTGCGGAAACAGATATTGAGGGATGATAATCGCTATGCAGATGCCAAGGCGAGAAGAGCGAGGCAAAGCGAATGAGAGTGGGATCGAGAGGACGCAATTCCACGACAGGCGGATGGAATGGAGGTTCGAGGAGTGGGGAGTGGCGATCAACAGGAGGGATACGAAAATGCGTCCCCCTTGTTGAGCGGCAGTCCCTAGGAGGACAGTCCCCTAGCTGCGATGTGCTAAATCTCGTTGTTTTCAGCGCCTTGTATATGACTGTTATGTATCTTGGTCGATATATGGCTTTATGTAAGGGATTCTGCCCCTATAAGAGAAAAAAAAAAGTAAATTTTCAAAATATTTAATGTTTTATATTTTGTATTTGCCGGTACAAATTGCTAAACTTATGCATAAATCATTTAATTGAAAATTTGGATAGTTAGGTGATAATCCGGATAATATTTTTGCAATGATCGAATTAACTAAATATCCAATGCCTAAATTGATATGGTTGTAACCAACTTGTTTGAGCTTTGCCTTGAAACCCCAGGATCATATATTCAAACTCACTCTACTCATGCATGACATGAATCTTCGTTGTCAAGATATTTGTTGAACATGATGGGTAAAAAAGTTGAGTGTCTAATATGAATTCAGTATACTAGTCAATAATATTGACCTTATACTAAAATATTGTATAAGCAATAATCCCTATCAAAAAATAAAATGCACAAAATACGAGTAATAAATTGCTTAGCGTAGTATTTAAATCTATATATATAATAGAATAGGATGTCCACCATCAACACTTTTGAAAATTCTATTATGCCCTTCCCTCCCTTTTTAATTATAAATCACATGGGTCCAGCCCAAACCATTAAAAATTAAAAATTAATAGTTAAAAATTAAATTAACACTTTTAAATTTTAACCACACGGACCCAGCCCGACCCATTAAAAAATAAATTTTATATTTACACAGACTACACGGGTCCGTTTAAATTTTTTAGAGAAACACACGGGCCCAGTCCGGCCCATTAAAAATTTAAATTTTCACTGATCACACGAGCCCGTTTAAAATTCCACATAACACAAGGGCCCAGCCCGACCCATAAAAAATTAAAAATTAGAAGTTTTAAATTACACAGACCACACGGACCCAAAAATTGATCGATTGAGTTCCGTCCGTATTTAACCTGTTCGATTACACATTTAGGACGGCGCACCCCGTCGGGACGACGGGCGATACGCTAGTGAGAAAATATTAGTTTGTAAACTAATAAGTATTTTTCAGACTAATAAATTAATCGATGTTTGTATTAGAATTATATATTATAATCAAAATTATGTGGTTCCACACTCACATAATTCAAAAAATACTTCATCCTCATTATTGGAAAAAGGACTCGAGTCATGTATCGTTTTAAATTAGATTTAGTTTAGGAGGACGCGTGTCAACAACTCTTCCATTTGTCCGTTATGGGAAAACTATCATCTTCCAAAGGTTTAATGAGGCGGTACTTGAATTATCTGCAGACTGTTTTTGTTTTATTTGTTGCAAAATAATGATGCAGGTTACATGACACATACGACGGAGCAGCAGTTATATGCTGACAACTGTGGACATGTGTTCCAAGTGCTTCAAAGATAGTATGATATTAAATTGACAACAAGCTCAAATTGTTGTGTGTCAGCCCTAGCTGCTCTTCCCAATAATCCAAGTGAAATCATCAAAACCAGCCACGACTTCAAAATTTTCCAGTTGAAACCAGGCTCAAGGAACATTTATTGGCTGGAGCAGGAACCACGAGAAATTTGTAAATAAACCATCTCTAATCTTGAAGCAGTTTTTGCCAATCCATCATTTATCATCTTCAGGTGTACCATGAAGAAACTCTTTCGAATTATATCTTGCGTATAGGCATCACCACTGATACTGCACTAACTCTTTATATTACATCACCTTAACTGCATTCTAATATTCCTGACCGGGACGACGAAACAGGATGCTTGCCCTCCATTTACATCTAAACAACTCCTACTGCTCCACAAATAACTCAAAATCTTATGTTTCAACTTTTTCTTTTCTTCAAACCTTAACAATGCCTAGTCAAACTTTTTCACTTCAAAGAATCTCTCTACGTAGTTCACACATTGTGTCTTTTGCTCTCATAGGCAGGTGACAGTTAACCAAGTGTACTGCCAACTGATTTCTTTTTCATATTTTTTCCTGCATCCGAGATAAATGTATTATTTTTCCGACCAATTCAATATTGCCTTGCCTCATTTTGGATGAATCAAAAGCTTAACACAACACTTCAAATCTCTGGCTGTAATACTTTCAGCTTGTCATTCCTTGTTTCAACTGCCCACTAAATCCACATGTCGTCCTGAAAACCAAATATAAAAATTTAAAGAAACAAAAGAGTGACGAGAAAACTACAGTTACATTTCATTTATACACAATGACTAATTCACATCGGACTAGGACACAGCAGCGCTACGTCAATCATAGTGATCAAGAGGATTATGTTTGGATGTGCACCAATCCGGTGGTCGGACCGACGCATGCAGTGGCTCCATGGACAAGATGACCTTGTGGAGCATATGTACTATTTATATGTATGAGTTGTAGAGGCCAAGTCGCTGCAGCCAAATTCCATGACCGGAACATGTGACCCTTATGTTGAGGTCAAGCTTGGGAACTAATTACATCGAGCGAACCACGAGCCCTGAATGGAACCAACTGTTCGATTTCACAAAGGAGCGTGTACAAGCATCAGTACTTGAAGTTTTTGTGAAAGACAAGGCGTTGGCTAGGGAAGGTGGATTTTGATTTAAATGATGTTCCAACGAGAGTGCCACCCGATAGCCCATTGGCGCCACAATGGTATAAACTAGATATTAGAAATGGGGAACTATTTGGTTGTGATGTCTGGATGGGGACTCAAGCTGACGAGGCCTTCTCTGAGGCTTGGCACTCGGATACTCCGTTAGTAAACGGCCAGGGGCTGCTTACTATCAAGTCCAAAGTCTACCTTCCTCCCAAGCTATGGTATTTGAGAGTCAGTATAATAGAATCACAAGACATAATCCCGAACCATCTAGCTCGAATACCTAAAGTTCTCGTGAAAGTCCAAGTGGGGAATCAGGTTCAGCGGACTAAGATGTTCTAACCTACAACAGGCAATCCTTTTTGGAATGAGGATTTGGTGTTTGTCGCTGCAGAGCCGTTTGAAGAACAACTAATCATTTCGGTCCAAGACCCAGTGCATCCTACAAAAGATGACACTTTGGGGAGCATTGCCTCACCCTCGATTGCATTTGAAAAGAGACTAGACCAACGGGTGGTAACTTCTTGCTGGTACAACCTCGAGAGGTTCGAGTTTTGGTGCATCAAAGACTAAATTATCTAGTAGGATCCATTTTAGGGTATGCCTGGAAAGTGACTATCACGTGTTGGATGAATCTGCAATGTACTTGAGCGATCATAGACCAACGGCACGAGAGCTATGGAAGTCGCCCGTAGGGGTGCTGGAGGTGGGAGTCCTTGGAGCTCAGGGGCTGATTCCTTTGAAAGTGAAAGATGGCAGAGGAAGTAGCGACCCCTTCTGTGTGGCCAAGTATGGATCCAAATGGGTTCGGACACGGACGATTGTAGACACACTAGCACCGAAATGGAATGAGCAATATACTTGGCAAGTCTACGATCCCTGCACGGTCATAACGTTTGGAGTATTTGACAACTCCCATCTAGGGATTTCCGAGAAGCACTCTGATCAAGACAGCCACCGAAATGCAGCAAGAGTGAGTGTAAATCTTCAGAGTCAAAAGATTTACTACACTCACTCGTTCCCCTAACTAAACCTTCATCCCACCGGAGTGAAGAAGACAGGCGAGCTACAGCTCGCTGTCCGCTTCATTAAAATATCCGTTGCCAACACCTTACACATCTATGGACAGCCGTTGCTGCCAAAAAAATGCATTACTTGCAGCCATTCACGGTGGCTCAAGTTGAGAACTTGAGGTACCAAGCCATGAACTTAGTAGCGGCTAGATTAGGCAGAGCTGAGCCACCGTTGAGAAAGGAGGTGGTGGAGTAATGCTTGATGCGGATGGACAAATGTGGAGCATGAGAAGAAGCAAAGCTAACTTCTTCCGGATCATATCATTGCTGTCCGGATTCTTCTCTGTATCCCTGTGGTTTGGAGACGTTTGCCGTTGGAAAAATCCTACAATTTCAGTCCTGGTGCACATTCTGTTTCTGATACTTATTTGGTATCCGGAGCTGATCCTTCCAACAATGTTTCTATACATGTTTTTCATTGGATTATGGAATTATAGGCTCAGGCCACGACACCCAGCGCATATGGGCATTAAGCTTTCGTGGGCCGAGGCAGTGAACCCGGACGAGATAGATGAGGAATTTGACACATTTCCATCTTCAAAACCGCATGAGCTAGTTCGAATGAGATACGTCAGGCTGCGAAGTGTGGCGGGGAGGATTCAGACAGTAGTGGGAGATCTTGCTACTCAAGGCGAGAGATTCGGGTCTCTGCTTAGTTGGACAGATCCTCGAGCGACGAGCTTGTTTATTTTGTTCAGTCTTTTTGCTGCATTTGTGTTATACATGACGCCTTTTCCAGTTGTGGCACTGACCGCAGGGCTCTACGGATTAAGGCATCCCAGATTTCGCAGCAAGTTGCCTTCGGTCCCAAGTAACTTCTTTAAGAGGCTGCCTGCCAGGACTGACAGCTTGCTGTAACGGTGAAGCAAAATGTTTTAATTTTTTATATAATAAAATAAATACAGCAAATAAAGAAAAACAAAACTGACCAAACCGTGGAACCTTAGTCGGATCCCTTTGGTATAAATTCAAATCTTTTGAGTCATATCCCTCAATAATCTTAGGTTGTAACTAATTACCATCAGCACTGAACTGTCCATTGTTGATTGCATTAGCTAACGAGGACAATCAAGATGCTTTCTTTGCTGCTCAATGCCATGTAAAAGTGTGTTTTTCCTGCAAAACTAAAATGGCAGTCGAAAAGGAATGCAGTTATATAGACATCCAGGAGGACAAACCCTGATGCTATGAACTTTACTTACATTCAGGTAAAATATACATAAAATGCGTGCAACACAGCAACCTTGTCTTTTGCCCCTACCCAGCTATATTCTCTCACGATTTTTACTACCAAAGAATTCATGAAACGGAAACTATTAAAAACCAAACACGTAGGGTAGTAACTACTTCACTGTAAGAACTAAAGAACATCTGTAAAACAAGAAGGTATAGTGGTATACTACTAGATTGGCGACACAATATATCAACTGCCTAGAATGACCACTAATAAGCAAGATCATGAGTGAGAGTCATCACGCTAAGCTCCCATAGGTCCGCGCACTGGCCAGCTACATCATATTCAAAAGAGAAGATGTAATGAACTACATCAGATGACTCTGGCAAATCTTTTCACAATTTGACATATGCCAGCAACATATTATTCTGACCAAGACAGTCTCAAGAAGTAACTTCATCTCTCAAGACCAGTGACAGTCCAATTTCATCGCAAACATCCCCAATGCTCGTCTCTGAGCCATCAAAGTAAATTCTCGCTTCACTACCCTTTTCCATTGCATTGTTCAAAGCCACTAACCCAGCACAAGTTTCCAAATTCTGAATACTCCTCTGCATTTCCTCCATCTCCCTCTCCATCACAGAAATTGGGTCACTCATCGTCAGTTTCTCTTCTCCAAGTTGCGCAATCTGCATATCATGGTAATTCAATCTACTCTCTAAAACAGCTTTATGCTTTTCACTGCTAACATTGTTAAATTCTTCACAATCACAAACTGCAGGATACATCAATTCAAATCTCCTCAAGTCGAGGCCCTCAACATATGCTTCCTTCAACCGAATCTCACTCAGCTTATCAACATCAACACAACCACTAACCTCTATGTTCTCATTCTTCTCCTCAGCTCTCAGTCTGATCAAACATTTCATGGATCCATAGCTATTAACTCCCCACTCCTCTTTCGCCATATCAACCAACACCTCAGGCAACGGCGAAAAGAGTGGTGTCTTAAGCATATCCGGCGTCAGAAGCGAAACCAGAGACGCTATGCCACCAGACTTCTTCGCTCTGATGATGAGCGAGCTGGTGTTCCTCGGCGCAAATGGCGCAGACCTGCAACTCCCAAACTTCTTCTTTGTGTAGAATCGTCTACTGTTCACAATCTCGTTCGGATTCCGCCGGTTACAGTCGCTTTTAGCCTTCCAGTTCCAGCCACCGCTCCTTCGCGCGATCCCCGCCCGCTGTGAAGTGTAAGCGTCGTCATCTGCTGCAAACTCCGGCTGCCAAACGCCGTGGTTGCCGTTCCCCGTCGGATGAAGCTCCGCCAAATTCATCGTGTTTTGGAACAATATGTGGAAATTCTAGCCACCAGCGACTTTCGAAAACATGCGGAGAGCTCCGATCGATTCGATTTTCCAAAATCCCTAAATTTCTTAGGGTTCTTGCTGTTCACGTTTTGTTCAGCAACTAAACAAGATCGGCATGCGGAATTTAAACTTACGGTCAGATTTCACCGTCATGATATTTGAACGGCTGAGATCCAACCAAAGTACACGAGAAGATGAAATCATCAAAAAGTATAACTTTAGCTACTAGTGGAGACTATCTAATTCTAAACTGGCACAACATGAGTTCATTGGTAGGTGTTGCATAATTTACAATGAAAAGAAAAGAGTACTACTGCTTGTTGCTGGGACGGTCCTTCCTCTGCCCGCCAAGAATACGAGAGATTTGGAGACCTCTGCTGAAGGCTTGGTTGAACAACATACGAGTTTGGAACTCAGAGACGAAAGGAAACCAAGCTAGGAATGCCACCGGAGTGAAGAGGAGCAGTCCCATTAGTACTTCATAGCCGCATGCTAATGTCCTGACTGACCCCCAGAACCCGGCACGCTTAACAGACGGCTTACATGCTTGAGCAATCTACAAACAGAATTGTAGTGATATCTGTAAAAAGGTACGCTACAGAGATGGGGCGTGACGTGAAATAGGACAGGATGACTTACGAGAAGTAATCCCCATCCGGTAGGGAGAAATGCAAGAATGCAAACTATGATATCTTTGAATGATACAAGTGGGAGCGCCAGTAGCGTGATTAGTATGGAAACAAAGGCAACAAAGATGAGTCCTTTAATCAATCGGAAAGCAAGCTGAAAAGTGGCACTGAATCTGCGCCTTCCCACAGATACAGCCTGTGAAAAAAATTAGGCAATGATGTTAAGGCGTGGGGGTAAAATAGTTTTATCATGTAAAACTATTTCAGCGCCAACAAGTACCACAAGTATCTTATGATGTTTTTAAAGAGGCATTGAAAAGTGTGCATCAAATGAAATAATAGGAACAAATACCAAATGGACAGTCACAAATATAAGAATGCAAGGATGGAAGATGTTTTCAAAGTATAGCTGTTATGCATACCTTCATTATCAGCAAAGCAACTCCAATGACAATCCACGAACCGCCATACACCTGGAGGTCGTAAATGGTTACAATTAATTTGCACAGCAAATCCTGTAGTTATTTAGTATAACTGTAAAAGTACCAAAGCGTGCTCACCAATATACTCCTTGTATGTTTTGTGATGCTCATGTGATAAACAAGCCCATATTGATAGATGAAGAATCGCAGAG
>JAWWMW010000853.1:4031-14934 GCA_035048345.1 Echeveria elegans
TTAGACTACGATTATTAACTCAACTTTGGCCGTGCAGAGTATGTGAATAGCTTATGAAACTATCATTCTCAAGCTCGTCCCTCGGATTTGGTTCTCATAACTTCCATGAAAATAGAATAAAAAGTAAAACAATTGTTTGCAAGAATCGAAGTTTTAATGCTTTTTTCCATCGTGTGTGACATTAGGTACAATATATATATTTCACTTAAACTTGACCTCTGGTAGTAAAGATTCTATCAACGGTGTTAATTAATAGAACACCAACTTGCTAACAAGTTTTATATTCCCTTCTTTCTATATCTTTATTCTCATTTGAGAATTCACATTATTTTTAAGAAAATTGAGTATTGTGAAGTAAAAATAGTAAAGAAAATAAGTGAAAAATAAATAGATTAAAAGAGAAATTATTTTTTTACAACGTTTGCAGACAAAAAAAGAAGAAGAAGAGAAAATCAAATTTTTAGGATGAAAGGTTGTTTTGTTGGTGGTAGGTGGGAGGCTTCTAAACTCTAAACCCTAGACCAACCAACTAACTCATCAACCCGTAAAATCAATTCCCTTTTTGACATTCCCAGTTTTCATTTCATTTCTTGAGATCTCTTCTCTCTCAAACACACACTCATTTGATTCTGATGGGCAGTGAAACTAAAGTATACACCTTGGCTGAGGTGGCCCAGCACAACACTGCCAAGGATTGTTGGCTCATCATCCACGGCAAGGTAAAAACTTCCTTCTCTACTTTTGGTGTCTAGGGTTTTACAATTCTGAATTCCTCAATTGCCCTACAATTTTCAATTACAAGGAGCATGTCACCAAACCAACTGGATAATACTATGTTGGTGATGCTTGTGGCTGAATATTAAATTTCATCATCAATCAATATGAACAGGTGTATAATGTGACTAAGTTCTTGGAGGATCATCCTGGTGGCGATGAAGTTCTTATCTCCGCCACTGGTAAAAAAAAAAAAACACTCTACATGACTTTTTTGCATTTACATTCATTTCTCTTTTCTAGTTCAATCCTTGCATTGCATGTTTACTAGATGGACTTTGCTTCTTACAATGTTATAACTTCCGTTAATCCATCGTCATCGTCATCGTCATCGTCCACATTCGAGTGCATTCTGTTTTGATTTGATGATTAGTGCATACTTACCGAACCAAGGGAGAGGTGCATTTTTGGTCCGGCATGACCATTGCGGTAGAAATTGAAGATTTTTAGAATGAGACCGTAAAACTTCAACATAATTGAAGCTTTTATTCAATTCTTGGCTAAAATAGAGAAAGGGTAGAGACAATGATGACATTATTATTATTATTATCTTTTTTTTTCCAGGGTTTTTCCTTTCACGTGATGCTTTAGAAAGAGTTGTTAGTTTCGGTACCAATTTGTACCACTGTTTGTAATGATCTCAACTCGAACTATGATGTCGCAGGGAAGGATGCAACGGACGACTTTGAGGATGTTGGTCACAGCAGCAGCGCCAAAGCGAGCATGGATGAACTATATATAGGCGAAATTGACACTGCTACCATCCCGTTAAAAACCACCTACACTCCTCCAAAGCAGCCGCACTACAACCAGGACAAGACATCTGAGTTCATAATCAAGCTCCTTCAGTTCCTCGTTCCTCTGGTAATTTTGGGAGCAGCTGTTGGCGTCCGCTTTTACACCAAGAGTGCTTAGACAAAAATATCAATATCCAGATGGTGTTTGCAATATTTTCTAGCGCTTGTTTACCTGAAACAGTCGGATTTGTTTGTGTCAAAACACATTGATATGTGGTGCCTATCTTGCGTGCAAAATATTTATTATTTACATTGGCTAACCTCAAGGTAACCTGATGTGCATTACACAGCAAAAACTAGCAAACAGGGAACTGGAGATAAAAGCGTACATTTAGGGTAATGGAGATAATGAGTTGCAACTCTCATATTGCGCTCATGTATGCCTTCTCAACAATTTTAGAGTCTGTTCGATGCGAATGCCTCGAGGGAGAGCTTGATGCCCTGGAATAACTTACTCCGAAAAAGTTGAGCTTAACCATCTTCTTCGCAAAAGAATTCATGAACTTGTGGGAATTAGATTTCTCCATGTTCTTCTTCATACAAACATGATCCTTTTCCAAATCATTAAGTCTCATCCGCAACCTAGCTAGCTCGAGTTTCAGCTCCCTATTTTCACGCCTCAAAGATGCATAGTTGTCGCGAGGAGACAAAGCAGCACTGAGTGCTCCACTGTTGATGCGCCATGACTGGTGTAGCGGCTTTGGCTCATCGTCAGGATACGAGGAGCATAGGGAATTACGAAGCCTTAGCTGCTCAAAGTATAGAACTTGAACAATGGACTGCAGGGGAAGACGCTCATTTTGTGCTGCATGTGAACCGGCTTCTGGGGAGAGCTTTTGGAAATCAATCATTTTGCAGAGCTTTTTCTTATCTGAATCTGCTAAATTTTGATGTGCCTGGATGGATCAACACACAAGAACATCGTCATTTAGGCAGGCCGTAATTAGATAAAAAGGATAACGATTCACGATAAAAACATCATATTTGAGAAGAAGAAAAGGGCAATGATTCTCTTATCAAATTTGTACTAGTGACATTGCTCATTTTCATGATTGTTAAAGCAACAATAAGTGGAATATTAGCAATACATACCTTGAGGTAGACATCTACTGCACGATATAACCCATCATGAGTGACACGAACATGCGTTGGTAGAGCCTCTGCGATGACCAAGAACTTGGAAAGTTTGAGGTTAGCATCAGGGGCAATTTCGGCTAGGTAGTTGTCCACTAACTTTGCAACTTTGAGCAGTGCAGACTGGGAAGGTGAATGAGGGCTTTCACATTCATAAAAAGAGTCATCTTCCATTTCCTCGTCACTGTCCTCTTGTTGAGTAAAACTTTCCAAAATCCTATGAACGGTGTCAACATCGAACAAAGTATCACTTGCATGTCGAAATGACGGAATCAGCAGATCATCCAGAGTTGCACGGTCTAACTGAGACCCTATCCTCCTCTCGAGGTCAAGCCTACAAGCAACTGTGCAATCAAGCATCACTGCGCTTCTTAGTAGACCAAACAGGAAATTTATTGGGACTACTTGCTTCTCAATAGGCAGAAGGCCTACGACGGTTTCAATTACCAGTTTCTCTTGCACATATGATCCTGCATTTACGTCGATCTTTGATTGGCTTGAAGGATTCCACAAGCATGATTTCTTTGTCAGCTCTTTCTGGGCGTAATTTACAAGTGATGCACCGATACTCTCTGGACGGACACCGCGACACTTCATTGCTGTGATGACCCGAGCAAACAAATCAATGCGCAGAACTGATAGATCTTCTATCCACCAATCTCCTTCACATTTGGCCTGGCGACTCATGTGAAGTCTTCCTGAACTGCTATACTCCAACCTAGAGAAACTAGACGCAATTTGTTCCACACATGCTTTCGATGCTATAGAGTCAATGCATTTGCTCGCTATTTTGAGCTCGTCAGCAAGTGGGAGCAGATTTTCACATTGTTGGAGAACCTCAACACACATTTCAAGATTTTTGCATACAACACTATTAAGGTATTCTTCAGCTCGCAAACCAAGATTGTCCCTTGAAAATTCTTCAGTCATTTCAAGGTACTCAGAAACGCAGCACAGTTGCGCAACATTTGCAGCAGTTATTTCAAAGTTAATTCCGTAGCAGAACTTTGCTGCCAGCTCAAAGGACTCCGCACCCCCAGGCAAGCTTGAAAGCTCCATCCTTGATATATTATCTCTATGATCTGCAACTAACCTCCGAATTCGCCCACTCCGCGATATAAGAGGAAACTATAACCAAAAAACCTTACAATTCATCAAAACTAGTAAATCAAGGTCAGCCTGGAATTTGTAGTTAAAATACCATGCACCCTTCCAGATTTATTTGTGGATTTTGTACTTGACTTACTTTGTGTAGCGCAAATGTCCCTCCGTTTACTTGAACAGTGATGTCACTGGGAACATCATGGAAACTCCTACAAAAAATTGGCAATCATTTAAAATTAGCTACTGCAAAATTTAACCCCGTAAAAAGAAAATTGCAGGAGATAAAATTTGTTGCGAGACATTAGTAAAATGAAAACCAGAGATCAAGCACAATGTGTAGGCCTAAGGGTATTTCTTAAGTACTAACATTAGTAATAGTGAAAATACGCTATGGAACCAACAGGCCAGGAAAATTACGATACAACATAGCATCAAGGTATCAATACTTTAATCGTGGCTCCGAAAAGAGAGGAAGAAAAAAAACAGCAATTGAACAAAACACAAGTACAACAAGCCAACAAATATAAACCTAATAATCCAACACACCATTCATTGTGACGATGCTGCCGCGAGCTTTTAGTTACTGGAAGCTGCTGCTGCAGCGGAAGATGATGAACTTGCTTCCTACTAAACTCCATCAAGAACTAGCAGAAGCAATCCAAAGAGTGAGTAAAAAGCAACAATCAACAAATGAAGTAGTAGGGGTAAGAGTAAGAGTTACTAAAAAGCTTGAAGATGGTAGTGGATAGCTGTGTGAGGCATTTTGTCAAACAGGTGGAAGGCACACCTTAAAACAAACAAAACCCTAAAAAAAAAAACTAAAAAAAAAACCCAACTGGGCCAGCATAATATATTGACAATGATTAACGTAATAGCAGCAGCAGCAGCAGCAGCATTGATTAAGCTCCCACTACACCTGAAATTCATACGTACTGACAAACTGCAGCACTACACTATATGAATTTTAATGATTTACATTTTCCGATTTTTGTAAAAAAAGAAAAAGGGTTTTGTAGAAAGGGGAAAAAGCGTCGGGAAAAGATGGAGTAAAGAGGAGGAAATGAGTAAGCGTGTGTAACTTTGTTTTATAAACAAAAGTCAATAATTTGTACAGAAAAAGGGTACGCAAGGAAACAGAAGGTATCTTTTTGTCGCCGATTGAGATTCGGTTCGGAGTAGCATTTTACTGATCAGTATAAAAACTATATTTAGTAAAACAATGTCAATTTTTGAGATTGAGTTATTAAAACATCATCGGAAACTAAATTGGGATGAATATTAAGTCTCTCGACTTTGCAGCTATGAATGTTATGTACAGTAGTATTGTACCCTTGGGAATATTTTGAGAAAAAAGAAGAAGACAAAGGTGGGAAAATTATAATGATTTTGTTATGAATTGCTCCCTCAATCCGAAGAAGACAAAGGTATCTTCTATCACTTTTTACAAACCATGACATCAATCCTGTAATTGATCGTATTTGATCAACTATTAACCGTATTTGATCGGGTAGATTCCACATTCGGATGATGGAGAGCGTATTTAATCGCATTTTATTGATTATTGAGCAGAATATTTACAGTATATGACCATATATTCTTTCGATTAAGGAGGAAGTAGTATTGATAATGCCAAAAATAAGGATGTGGATTGTGATAGTAGGTGTTGGTTGCTTTAATGATGATGGATTTTTCTACATAATGGTTCGAGGCCAATCTCCATTGTCAAGACTTACGCAGTGGGAAATTCTAATAGATTTGTCAGTGCGACTAGAGGCGACAAAGTAATCCGTTGGATTAAAAAAATCAACGGATTAAAGAAATCCAATGGATTAAATGGATTCAATTCAATCTGTTTAGATCATTTAATCTAATTATATATATTAAATGGATTGGATCATTTAATCAATTTAAAATGCATTAATAATCCAACTAGTCAATCCATTTTACCACCTCTAAGTGCGACCTCTCAAGATAAATAGAGTGAGCGGATGTTTATTGCGTAAAAGTCTCTTCTGTAAATAGGAAAAGGAAAGAAACTTTAATTCTAACTGACTTATCTAACTCAAGTAAAATAATCTAAATCTAAAATACTAAAATACAACAAGACCATTGCGTGCCACATCCACCATCACTTATTTTCGACTCGATGTTCATACTTTCACATGTATCCACGCAAGATCCAACTTCAAGCTTCCTACTAGGAGGGAAGAATAGGCTATGCATTCGCGAAATGTGGGATGACCTTGATGTATCAAGACAAGTGCTCAACCAACTAAAATTTTCCTTCTTGAAATCTTTAACAAGAATATGAAAAGAGAGTTTAATATTATGTCTCATCTTTTCCATAGATTGAGGCAAAATCTTCACTACAATACTCTCAATTGTGTAGTACTGTTGAAAGGATCATTACATAAATATACACACACACTGCTTATTAAATTGTTGGAGAGCGAAAGGCCCTTTGACTCCTGGTTTTGGGTAACCACATTACAACACTTCTGACAACATTATTAGAAATTTTGTTTGGTAGCTAAAGTCGTACCCACCTACACAGGGTTCAACGTATCAACAAAGGCAGTCTTCTCCATAGACTCCGCATCAGCAGTTGGACAATCATACAAACACTGCGAAGGTAGAAAAGGCAAAGCAAAGTCATCAAATCTAAAGGACTAAGCAATTAATGGCTGAGAGAAAAATGTGAACGCAGAACATAACAGTTGGAAACAAATTAAAACAGTTTAAATTACAATGAAGCGTCGCGAAATCGAGAACAGTCACAGGGCTAATTGAGAAAAGGATCCCAAAAAAAAGGTGCACAAAAGCTCAGTACGTAACCACAGCATGATGCATTTGAGAACATCACAGTTACAACATTGAGCAGAAACACTTGGAAACCAACTGAGCATAATTAAACAACAATTCAAAAAAAAATTACAACATTTAAGAACATCACAACAACAGAATCTGAGAACCAAGTTACAACATTTCTGACAACATTAAATAAGAAAGTTCTAACGCAGCAACTATTGAGCACAATACCACAACACCAAACTGAGCACAAATAAATCAAGAATAGCCACAGGACCAGTGGAGCACAACAACTTAAAAAAAGTGCATAACAGCTCAGTACGTAACTACATCAACAATTGAGCACAACATCAAAACATAAAAGTGAAGTCATACTGAAGTCAGTATCACAACACCATACTGAATTCATACTGAAGTCAGTACCACAACACCGTACTAATTAAGCACAAAACACAAAGAGAGTTCAAAACACAAAGTATGAGCGGGCAATTAAGCAGCTTACCTCAGTTTAGCCAACTACAAACCCAAATAAGAGAGTTCAAAACACAACTGGTACGCAACGTCGGACCATGGCCTGGAAGGAGCAGAAAACCAATTTCAGAACACGGTGAAGGCTTAAATCTCAACAGGGAAGACATCAGCGAAAAAGATGCGTAAATGTGCGTAAAATGTACACTTGAGCAAAGGCGTAAACAAATAATCACTCCACAAATAGAAGACCTCAAGAGTGAACTTGCAGCCAATGACAGACTAAAGTAGCTTAATGGCCTGTAAAGAGGGTTCGAAACGCAAGTTTAATGACCTCAACAATGCGTCTAATGACCTCAACAATGTGTAAATGTATGAATCTTACCTCAGTTTGCATCAATTGCTTTCAGACCTCCAGCAGCACCAACCGGCACCATTTTCTCGCCTTTATATCGATCATCACAAAGGGTCATCACACAGCTGGCCATTGATAGAAAATTCAAACAAACCAACATATACGGGACTAACAGGTTACGAAACCAATTTCAAAACACATTTCAAAACCATGAAAAGTGATGAGAAGATGAGCAAGTTACACTTATACCAAGCTTCGACGAAGGCAAGGACTGAATGTTTTGAGGCAGGCACAGGTGAGAGGGGCAGTGAGCGAAGGCGGAGGGCCAGTGAGCAAAGGTGAGGGCGACGGGAGGTGGAGGGGCTTGCGGGAGGGGGCTGGAATGATTTGCGACGAAGGTGAGAAGGTTTGGGCGGAAGGGTTTGCGATGAAGGGGGAATCAGAAGGTTTGGACGGAATGATTTGCGACGAAGGTGAGAAGATTGGACGGCGGTGTGGCTGGAAAATGGGTGGGACGGTGGGAAATCGGAGAGTTTGCGACGAAGATGAGAAGGTTGGACGGCGGTGTGGCTGGAAAAATGGGTGGGACGGTGCGGAATCGGAGACGGAATGGTGAGACGGAATTATGTGAGAGGGGAACGATGAAGGCTGGAAAATCGGTGAGAGGGGAACGATTAGGTTGAGGCGGAATGGGGGAGATGAATTAGCAATGAAATAATGGTGGGTAATTATATGAAGTTTAAGTATCTAGTTAGGAAATTAGTTACACAATCTATAGCTATAATAGAATAACAAACCGGATGTCCGTCATCAACCGGTCCAAAAGCAACTAAACCTGAATTAAACCTAACCTAAACCCACAGCTCAGCCGACCAACTAAACCCAATCCAAAACTAAACCTAACCTAAACCCACTGCTCAGCCGACCCCCTCCCTTCCGAAATCCCCAAATCCTCCATCTCTTCTTCACCAAATCCTCCATCACGCCCCCTAATCCTCCATCGCGTCTCCATCGTCCGCCGTCTCTCCTCCCAATTCCGGTTTCAACCGCTCCCTCACCAAACCCGCCGCTCCACCGTCCGCCGTCTCTCCTCCCAATTCCGATCTCAACCGCTCCCTCACCAAACCCTCAGGCCACCGTCACCACTCTGAATCCCCTCTCACCCCTTCCTCTTCCAGCTATCGTCGACGCCTCTCACAACACTTAACCCTCCCTCAGCCGGCCCTCAACAGCCGTCGCCTCCTTCGTCTCCCCTCCTTAACCCTCCTTCGTCCTCTCCCCTCCCTCAGTCCCTCCTCCCTCTTACGTCAGCCGCCTCCGGTCGTCGCCCTCATAACCCCACCCGAGACAGCCTTCACCCGGTATATAATTTTTTTTATTTTGGAATTTGTGGTTTTTGTGTGTGTTGTTAATTTGAGATTTCTATAAATATAATGGTTCGCCGCCGTTATATGTGTGCTACATTGCTCATGCTTTTTGCCGTTGTAATGTTTTTTTGCTTTGTATTTGTGTGTATATGGTTTGAAATCTGTGGTAACAATATTAATGAAAATTTTCGTTGTTAACATTGTGGTTTGTATGGTTTCTGCCTATTCTGCTTTTTTCTGACTTTCCTATTCATTTGAAGGGTTTAAAAATGCGGTGATTGTTTTCTTTGTTAACATTATGGTCGGTATGGTTTTTGTCTATTCCACTGTTTCTCTGACTTTCAAATTCATTTAATGAGTTCCATTTGATTTTTGGCATAATTTTAAAAATCCTTTATACAGTTCCCTTATAGCTTGTTGGGTTCGCCGTTTCCTACCAGTTCAGTTTTGCACGTTCCTTTTTGGGCCCGGCGTTGCCAAAAACCAAATTTGATATTCAACTGGTGAGCAATTCGCTTGCTTATGAAATACTTGACTGTTCCCGTTGCATCATTACCCATATTTGTGTTCTGTTGTTTAATGTTAATTTCTGACTCTTTGCTGGGTATTTGTGTTGTTTACTCATTACCCATAAGCTGTCTTATGAAATACTTGACTGTTTAGTCCTTTTTCCACCGGTACAGTAGCACTAACAAGAACGTTTAAAATTACGCCAAACTTAGTTTTCTCAAACTTTGTCATTAAACCTTATTTTCATTTCAACCGTATTTTTTAAAACTTTCCCCATGTTTGTTGTAATAAAGGCTGGCCGATGCTAAAGAAAGTTGTTCCCTTGCACGCGAACACTAGATGAACGTTGTCAAATCCTTCAAAGGCAAACGCAAATACGAAACATGGAACGAGACGCAAATACGTTATAATATACTCTCCTTTCTTTGGGCATGATGGTTTGAAGTTGTTGTGTTTTTATGCTAAATTCGTTGGTGCTATATTTTTTCATTAAATGTTTTCAATTCGTTGCAGCACAATTCGTTTTGGTTTTTTTTTACACACGTAATTGCTTGGGAGGACGTTTTTATGCTTTTCCCTGATTTCAATTATAATTGATGAATTGCCAGACTTCCAACTAACGATGAGAAGGACATGTTGAACATGCTCTTGGAAATATTACTTACGGGGTTTGTTCGTTCAAAGGTAAACGAATGGACATTGCATTTTAAATTTATCTGTTATACCCGTAATTGGTTGGTCGTTTATAAATACTGACTTTGGTTTGAATTGCTGACGAGCCAGCCATTGTGTTTCGACCAACTAATGATGGGACATCCTGCGGAGAAATCTAGCTTTGAACCTTTTCTAAACCGGTTTGTTTTTATGCTCACTTTTCTTAAAATCTTAGAGTTTAGTTGTTTCAAACTGTTGTTGTTGTTTGGATGTTATAATCTGCTGTAATCTTTTCCTTAACTGTTGTGTCAATATGCTCAGTTCTGAATGTTCTATAATTGTACTGTAATATTGTGTTGAAAGTTTTTCTGCTAAAATTGTTTTTCTTTGTTCACAATTGTGGTAAATTTTTTAAGCCCGTATTGGTTGCCACTTTTGGATTTACTGACTTCACTTTTAATTTACTGACCTACCAGGTATCGTATTTTATTCACAGAATGCTTCAAAAGCTTGGGCTATGCCTCTATTTGCTGATACGTTGTTTGCTGTGCAGTCGACTTCATGATTGTCCAAAAAATGGTTTCTTTTGCTGTTATCTCACATGCAGTGCTGTATTGCTAAAGTGTTGTTGTTGTTATGCTATGAGTTGCTTCGCACTTTCTGGGTTTCTGTGCTCAAATGGCGATGTTGTTACTCTATATTTGTTGTTGCTCTATCAATTTGTTTTGATTTGTTTACAACTGTGGTACTTTACATTTTCGATTATTTTGAGCTTCTTTTAATTGTTGGGTCATTTAGATTTACTTACTTCAAAATTGTCGTTTCTGACTTGCCAGGATTCACATTCTCCCCTACTAATGATGGGAGGTCTCTGAAGAAGGCTTGCTTTTGCTTTGATGTTTAAGACTGTGGAGGTGGCTTCAATCAACATC
>JAWWMW010000853.1:27149-43140 GCA_035048345.1 Echeveria elegans
ATCTGATGTACTTTTTCATGTTCAGTTTTTCTGTCACCTATTTGAGTTTTATAATTCTCATGTAAATCAGATCAAAAGGTCTTAAATACCCTCAAACATTAAATAATCATTTTTATTATAATTAAATGAATATTAATTGGATAATCGCAGCCATTGATTAGAAGGTACATCTATGATTATGATCTCTTTATACTTTTTATGTTTAAATATTTTTACCTGATCTCTACCCTATAAAAAATCACCCATATGAATGGATCTTAAATCGTCTTTAGGGAACCTTAATTTTCTCTAACCATCTTTTTCCCTAAACGTTGTATCAAAGATATACAGAACAAATGCTAGTAATTTCTCGAAGATACGGTAATTTAGAAGCCCAAAACAATACAATCCATTTGTTCCGCATAATTCTTAACTACATTATAACTTTAACATCAAAAAATTCATCCTGTAACCGATTTTGGTCTTTGAAAAGACAGAATTTCAAAATGATATATTATCATGAAACTTCAAAACATTTTTTAATTATCAGATAATTTCGTGAAAAAAGTGCATGTTCTACACTTCCACTCACATTTAACGTATACTTGGTTTTTGGTGTTTTTTGGAAAGCTTTCAGAGTTAGTTTTGAGAAAGTTTCAAAATTAAGAGTGGTTTAAGAAAAAATTCAATCCTAAAATTGGTTTGCTGTAAAACAAATTGTTTATAAATTATTAACGCACGTGTGTAGACGCATTTAACCAAAGTTGCCTTTAGTGGTTTTGAACAAAAATAAATAAAACTCGATGCTGATTTTGAAAAATAATTCTAAACTTGATTTAGGAACATTAATTGATTTGCAGTAAAAAAAAACTACTTATAATTACAGACTTACAGAAACAAATTAAAAGTGACAAGACAGCAACATGGTGCCACTTGCGATGTACTGTACATAGAACCACGTGGGACTGAAGTTAGTCGAATTTGCTTGCACTGGACCATGTCGGGTCAAAGGTCGACGATACCACATGCACGAGTAAATAGTACTCCCACTTACCGGTGAACAACCAATCCCCATGCACGAGTCCTAAAAGCCACGTGCTTACGTCCCTCGTCTCAGGAACCAACTCTGAGAGCCTTTGTGTCACTCTCTTTCTGTTTCAAGTATTGTATGTGTATCATAATTCGATTTACATGTCTTTAATTTAATCTCTCATCAAATCAAATTTCATGCTAAATTTTTTCATGATCATCTTCATCATGATTAATTAAAAAAAATCAACATTTTCTCATCAAAATTATTAATTTAAAATAAATTTATTCAAACTTGCATCAAAATATATCAAAATGAATGTCTATTTATAAATTCACTAGCGTTTCGCCCGTCGTCCCGACGGAAATGCGGGGACAGACCCTTATTGTCTTGTTTTATAAATCTCTTCCGAATAGGTGTCTTTCAATTTTTCCCCATGTGTCCATTTGATTCCCTTCAAACTTTCCAACGTTTTTCGCCCCACTTTTTAATTTTTAATTTTTAATTTTTAATTTTTAATTTTTAATTTTTAATTGGCCGTGTCATACCCGTAATTTTTAAATTTTAATTGTAATGGGCGGGCCAAACCCGTGTTTAAACTTAAAAACTTAAACAGAAGGACAAAATAGGAAATATCTATTTGATGACATGTTGAATTCCCTATTCTTTTATATGAATAGATTATTCATATTAATTATGGTAAATTTTATACTAATTCTTGATGGAACCGAATTTGATTCCATAAAATTTGAAAACAAGTTAATTAAGAATAAAATAAATTTTCCAAAATTAAGTTACAAATCATAAATAAAAATATGAATGAAATATTGACTCATTTCATCTGGCTTATCTGAGTCTAAACCCATATAGTAAGAAATATCTATTCTAAAAATAATTGTGTTTTTTTTCAAATTGCAAGTGATATATTCTCAATTTAAGTTATGTGGTTGCTAAATTCGTTAATATTTCAAAACTTTATGTCCATTAAAATGTAACTCAGATGCATTTTCAGTAATAATTCCAAAAAAAAAAATGAAATTAAAACAAAATAAATAAAATTCTTTAAACACACACTTACTTCTTAATTATGCACCGTTAATTTAGTATAAATACAGGAGGGTATCATGCCTTGAGATTATATGCAATAAAACAAAAGACAAACAAGTCAACGATCAGTCAACGATGAAGCTCTGCTGCTGTGATCAGTCTGGGAAGGTTCATGGAACTGTCAAGTTGTCGAAAAAGAAGTTTATCGACAGTGCTTTCTTGCTCGCACCTGATGTGTTCACCACTGCTAAGGATTGGATCGACGAGGCTCTCAGCAACAATGTGTCATTTCAGCTGATCAGCTCTACTCATTACCAGCAGAATCCTAGTACGTTCCCTTTTCCTGTTTCCTACGAAACCATTACAAATTTTTGAAGTATAATGTTAACGAATTTGCGTAATCACAGAGACCGGTGTTACCGCGGTAGTTGGGAAGGCAGCAGTGCTGAAGAAATGGATCATCACAACGGTGGACGAAGATGATGAGATGACATTTAACATCAGTTTCCATTGGACTGAGGACGAGGGAGTTCCAGGAGCATTCATTGTCAAAAACAATCATCAGAATGAGTTTTTCTTGAAATCACTCACTCTTCATGATGTTCCTCATCATGGCCGTGTTCATTTTGTTTGCAACTCTTGGGTTTACCCTGTTGACAAATATGACTATGATCGTATTTTCTTCTCCAACGAGGTTGCGATATTATGAATATCAAACATGCACTGATTTACATAACAGTAATGAGTTGACATACCTTGTGTTTTTTTTTTTTGCAGACATATCTTCCAAGTGAAACGCCTATCGCGCTGCGTGGGTACCGGGAACAAGAACTGATGAATCTAAGAGGGAATGGAGTTGGGGAGCTGAAGGAATGGGATCGAGTTTACGACTATGCAACTATAATGACATGGGTGATCCAGATAGAGGTTGGAAGTACGAGCGTCCTACTCTTGGAGGCTCATCAAAGTACCCATATCCACGACGCCAAAGAACAAGCAGACCACCCTCTAAAATCGGTAAAAAATGCATATTCCATTTTATGTGCAAGATATGAGCCATGAGTGTTTATGTGGAATCATCAATTTACAGATCCTACATGTGAAAGCAAGATTCCCTTACTGAAAAGTTTAGGAGTTTATGTACCAAGAGACGAGAGACTTACTAGTGTGAAGTTGACTGATATTGTCACCTTTGGATTGAGAGCATTCATTCCTTTTCTTATGGCTGAGGCAGAAGACACTCACGACGGTGCGTTTAATGAGTTCAAGACATGGGATGACACATTCTCTATATATGAAAAAAGCATCAAATTGCCTACTGGCGAATGGTTCAACGAAATGAAGAAAACATTGCCTAAGGAAACTCTTAAAGAACTTCTTCGAAATGATGGAGAACAAATGAAGAAGTTCCCAATGCCTCATCTCATTGCAGGTATATACTGAAACCCATTTTTTTTTTCAAAGAAGAAAAACATGTCTCATGATATATATACTTTATCCGATCAGCTGATAAACTAGCTTGGAGGACTGATGAAGAATTTACAACAGAAATGCTTGCTGGAATGAACCCTGTCATAATATGCCGTCTTCGGGTAAGAAGAGACGATCATTTATATGATTCGGGTATCTGCACACACACTTTTTTTTTTAATCACTGTGTACTGCAGGAAGTTCCGCACAAAAGCAAGTTAGATTCTCAACTGTACGGAGACCATACCTGTAAAATAACCAAGGAGGTACTAGAAAAATCTCGTCCAAGGTTGAATGTTGACGAGGTATGTTTATATGGTCCAATGCCTTACCATACAAAAAATGATGGACACAGAGAATAGTTTGGCTTACATTTGTGTTCCTTTGTTTTAGGCTCTTGCAAACAACAGGCTGTATATTCTGGATCATCATGATAGCTTGATGCCGTTCCTCCGTAAAATATATGGAACTGCACCAAAAGGATATGCAACAAGGACAGTTCTCTTGAAAGAGGGTGGTCTTCTGAAGCCTTTGGCAATCGAACTTAGCATACCTCATCCTGAGGGTGATATATTCGGTCCTATTAGCGAAGTCTACACTCCTGCACCGGAAGGAACTGTTCAAGGTTCAATATGGCAATTGGCTAAATGTTATGTTAACATGAATGATGCAGCTGTTCATCAAGGAGTCAGCCACTGGTTAGAATGTGCACAAAGTTAAATTTTTACCATATCTGAATATTATGGAATCTCATATTGTAACAATCTCTTTTTCTTTCTTTCTTTTTATGTTGGAAGGCTGCACACTCACTGTATCTTGGAGCCTTTCATAATTGCAAAGAACAGGCAACTGAGTGTGATGCATCCGATCTACAAGCTTCTGCATCCGCATTTTCGTGATACTATGTATGTAAATGCTCTAGGTCGTCAGATTCTCATCAATGCAGGTGGTGGGCTTGAACTCACTGTTTTCACTGGAAAGTGCTCGATGGAAATAACATCTAATGCTTATAAGGACTGGACTTTCACTGACCAGGCCCTTCCAGCTGACCTACTTAAGAGGTATACCACCTTCGTGAAATATAATGGCTTGCTAAACATGTATTCAACTTCAAGGACACCAACTTCAGAAGACACCTATCCACAAAATAATGGCTTGAATATTATGCAATGACAGAGGGATGGCTGTTGAAGACTCAAGCTCACCCAATGGTCTGCGCTTACTAGTGGAGGATTATCCTTTTGCTGTTGATGGCCTTGCAATATGGTGTGCTATAGACACATTGGTGCGTGAATATTGCTCCATTTATTACAAGGATGATGAAACAGTCAGAAGGGATACAGAGCTTCAATGCTGGTGGAGGGAAGTCCGTTATGTCGGGCATGGTGATAAAAAAGATGAACCATGGTGGCTTAAAATGCAATCTCGCAAGGATTTGATACAAGCTTGCACAATACTTATCTGGACTGCTTCTGCCCTCCATGCTGCCATAAACTTTTCACAATATCCTTACGGAGGATATCTACCCAGTCGCCCATCAATGAGCCGTAGGTTGATCCCAAAAGAAGGAACTGATGAGTACAAAGAGCTTGAGACTGACCCAGATAATTTTTTTCTGAGGACTATAACTTCTCAGATTCAGACACTTCTTGGTATATCTCTAATTGAGATTTTATCCAACCATCCGGCAGAAGAGGTTTTCCTTGGACAGCGCGAGGCAGGATGGACTGATGACAAAGCAGTGCTGAAGGCATTTGACAGATTTAATGACAAGTTGGTGGCCATTGAGCAAAAGATAATTGATATGAATGCTGATGGAAAGTGGAGAAACCGAACAGGACCGGTGAAGATGCCTTATACAGTTCTCATTCCAAAGGGTGATTACGGTATCACTTTCAGGGGAGTGCCAAACAGCACTTCAATGTAGTTCCGCCAATTTCCATTTCCTTTCATAATATACATGCAAGAAATAAATAAATAAAAAGTGAGTCCATTTCCATTCAAATATATGGAAATGTGATCTGCATTTCAAATAAAAAAATAAGTTCACAATTCACAAACGTTGTTGTTCCTATGTGTTATCTGAAACGTAACCTGCTGTTTAGGAGAATCCTTTAATGTAGCTGAGATGCTGAAGAAATGGAATCGATCATGGTCGGGTAGAGTCAAAATACATGCCTGGAAATTGTTTCATGACAATCTACGAAGGTGAGTTTGTGACTGTTTTAAAGGAGTGCACTATGTGTGGGTATAGAGATGAAACAATTGCTCCATCAATGATATCACTGAGGAAGCAGATGGCAGCATATCTGACTGGCTGTGGTACATCATGGAAAATTGTAGCCAGCAATCTGAGACATACTCGGTGGCCTCTGTGATTATTTTTTTAAACAGATAATAATATTATTATATTTAATTAACTGTGAAACACATGGTTTAATGTCTCATTATCAACATCATCATCGTCTTCATACATTCATGTCTCTCTCTCTCTCTCTCTCTCTCTCAATTCTTCCGCTTATGCTTTCTTCCCAGATTCAACGGACCGCTTCCCCCTTTCCCCTAATTCGACCAATTCTCACCAGATCCTCTCTCGCCACACCCAACAAATCCTAAATTAAGAATCTTTTTTCCAATTTTAATTAATTTCGCAGTTCAATTTCTCATCTTTATCATCATCATCATCGGAAGCGTCACATCGCTTCGTTTCTCTTCATATAAAATTGGATGTATTGTTAATCTGTTTGATTTCTGATGGGGTTTCAATACACCGATGAATCTGATGATGTGGCTGCTGTTGATAGCTCCACCGTATCCTGTTCCATTTGCCTTGAGACGGTTTCTGACAATGGCGTTAGATCTACAGCTAAGCTCTTATGCGGTCATGAATTTCATCTTGGTCAGTTTAGATTTCCTTAATCCAATACAAAGTTGTCTCCTTTTTTATATATTTTTATCAGTTGAAAAAAAAAGTAGTGAGATCTATGTTTGGTGAATTGGCCGACTGATTTGAATTGGCATTACTGAGGTTGTGATTGGTTGATTCTATGTTAATTAAAAGGTCAACCATTTTGGACTGGTGTGTATTTGGATGAATTCAGTAGTCGTGATTTGATTGGAAGGACAAGTTCGGGTTAAGTTTCTTCGCAAATTACGCTGTTAGAACAAAGAGCATGTTACTTGGAAATGGCCGAACTTGTCTGAATATTGGGTTGGATAAGAACTAAGTACATCTATGGAAGTCACGAAGGTCTTGCTTGTTGCTTACTAATGGAAATTTGGTGGAATTAGATTGAAGGATATATCTAGGAAACTCTTTGCATCTATTGATTTTAGATGGTTTTGTTTTCAGTAAATACTTTATTGATGGATTTGCGATGTATCAGTTTCAGTTCCACATAAGAGATCAAAGTACCAGTTTTTACCTCGTTAGTGGCTTAGAAATTTTGGTTGGAGAGAAAAAAAAAAGGGTTGTTGTTATAAAGGTCTTGACTTCGTATTTTTTAGTATAGTTTCATTAGATAGTGAAACGTTATCTTGTGTATCATGATAAATGGCTTCATTTTTTGTTTCCCAGCCCCACTTATTAGTTATTTCTTTTCTTTTACCCTCAATGGCCATCCCAGCCCTGTTCATATGTTGATAGTGGTTTGAATGGTTTTGTTCGCTGCCTTTTTGAGTTATATGACCTTCACATCAATGATGCACTGTGAGACAACCCAATATTTTCACACTTAAAAATAACTGATTGTACATAAGTTACGGACAACTCATTCCAGTCACAGCGGTTAAGTATGTCTGTCAGCGTCCATTTCTTCGTCATTATTTACATGAAGAAACAGTAGTGTTCTTGAATGTATTGTAAATAAATTCTTGATGACTTATGTGTTTTATATTGTTGTGTGATGCATACATGTTAATCATTAGTATCATGGTTATGGATATACTGTTGTGTTCTTTTGTATATTGCCTGTTTGTTGTCTGCTTTTGCTAAAATAGTGAATTGCTTGTTCAAGGTTCTTTCTCATGAGTAAGAATCAATTGAGGGTTATGGATATTGTTAGTCTGAGGTCTATTACTAATTGCTTTACGTTGGAAATTCGGAGATCACTGTAGTTGGGTTAGAAATATGCTAATTTGAAATAAATGAGTACTATTAATCAGTTTCTTAACACTTCTACGGTTTCACCCTCTGTTGGCATACTTGGACTAAGGACTAGACTATTCAGTTTTTTAGAAAAAAGCAGTTTTTGGACCAAGTGGCGAGTGCATGATACTTTTTTCATATAGTGTCTTGTATATCGTTCTGTATATTATTCCTTATATTAGATATTCAGCACTACGGCCAGTCATCCACCTGAAGCAATTGTATTTTGACAGGATGTCAGGATTAGCTGCTAAGTTTATTTTGCTTATTGGCAATATTGACTGCTAATTCTGTTTTATTCTTTCCCATCATTAGTGCATTATCATGTATAATCAAAAAGTTTCCTAACTTGAATTTCAATCGCTGGACCTGCTTTAATTAAACCTTCTGTTTTCCGCAACAGTTATACCTTATCTGGTCATATGTTTGGCCGTTGAGTACCTTGTGTAATGAGTATCTAATTAGTTTCTATATATGCAGATTGCATCGGTTCTGCTTTTAACATCAAGGGAACAATGCAGTGTCCCAACTGCAGGAAAATTGAAAAGGGCCAATGGCTTTATGCTGATGGAGGATGCCGTATCCCTGAGTTCAATGTGATGGATGAATGGGCTCTCGAGGAAGATCTATCTGATTTCAGATACTCAGAAATGGTAAACTCGGCCTTTAGTTTTACACCAGTGTGTTTGTTTGCTTTCCTTCCTGTGAGTTAATGTTTATTTTCAATCATTTCGCGTTTCAGACAAAAATATTCATGTGTTTGCTCCATCGTCGTCAAGTATTATTCTTTAGTTTGCTGCGATATTCAAGTATTGAACTGGTTAATTGTTAAAAAAGAGAAAAAAAAACGCATACATTATCTTTTTATTCACAGACTGTAATCATGACACCACTTCGTATCTTGATTTCTGTGGTCAGCATACATGTTCGGTTGATCAGGTCATGGCTATGTAATACGTTGGTAGTGTCTTTAAAAAGCAAGACTTTTAGATGTAATCAAATCTATGACCCTTGCGGATTATTAGGACAAAAAAATATTGTAATCCTCTTCAAGGTGTGTCTATTTGTTTTAAATGGCCCGTAATGTTTTGAGGCTTGGGTGAGTGAGAGATACTTAAGAATTCGTAAGTTTTTTCGTTGTCACTTCAATCGGCATTCGTGCTAGAATCCTAGCCTTACTTTAGAAGAGTATTGCATCGAACAGTAATTTGGATTCACTCTTTTCTAACTTTGTGCACTTTAGGACATGAACTATTTCTACAGTGGTAGCAGTCGTTAGCAGTTATTGTTTTCTCCCGATCCCTTATTTTTCCATCTGGTTTTTGTAAACCAATCTTGTAGTCACTTGGAGTGCATTGGTGCCCTTTCAATGGATTAACTCGACTTCCCACATCCTTCAAGTAAGCATGACGTCATAACTGGTGCCTTTGTTTTCCTTATTGTAATCAGTTTGATTTCTTTACTGTTACTTCCATTCTTTTTTCATCCTCTTTTTGGTAGAAGTATTCTTTTATATTTGCTATGGCTTTCTCCCCATTTAAAATTTATGATATCTGGTCTGACCAGTCAATATTCTTGGTTTCTCAGTGAAGGGGAGTTTACGTCGAATGGATGTAAGAAATCGTTTCGTGATCAGTTATTTTATATTTTTCTTCGGGATGGATTCATCAACCTAGTTAGTTAACTATTCATCTCTTTGCAGATCATGACTTATCAGCGCAACATGCTATTTCTATGGAACATGCATCAGTAACATCCGGCTCTCATCCATGTCCTTATGTCTCATATGTCAGTCCCTTAAACCCGTCATCCTCAAACTTGGGTACAACTGTATCAGACGGATCCAATTTCAGTGGTCATTGGGCTGTAAATGACTCCCCAAATTCTTATGCTCTTCCATCCATGGATGTCCACTACCATGGTTGGGACGATCCCTCACCTCATATCACTGCTAGCAGTCGAAGTGGCAGTGTTGAACAGACCTCAAACCCATCCGTTAATCAGCGGTACTCACGCCTTAATGCTGGTATACCTCGATCAGCGTCCTTCATGCAACCTCTTCAAGTTGGTCATAGGTAAATAATGAGACGCACTTTCTTTTTATACCTATCAGTTTTTTGTACTCCAATCTTTAATTGCTGGTATTGTTGTTGCAGTTCTGGGGCTCGAGCAGGTAGCACAGCATCTTCTTCAATGACCCCTCCATACCCAGGCAGCAACGCAAGGGCACGTGACAGGGTGCAAGCACTTCAAGCATACTATCAACGACCAAATGCGGCACCATCAAACCGCACTCCTGTCGTAAGCGGTAGTTCCCGAAGGGTGTCACATAGAGGAATGACTTATGTCGGGTCCGTACCTCCAGCATCACATCAACATCAGCATCAACATCAACTCAGTGGGTTACAACATCTCCCATCCTCTGCAGTGTCATCCATTCGTAACTACATGGAATCAGAAACCTCTATGCCAAGAGGCTTCCATGTATGGGAAAGGGACCAGACAACTTCATTCCCATCGAACCAAGTAGAGATGGAACTGCCAACATGGGGGACAACATTCCACCACCCCATTGGCTCGTCAGACTCTGGAGGAGGAGGAGGAGGAGGAGGAGGAAGATTTAATGCGTATCGCCAGCGGCGCGCATCTGAAAGAGCATCATCACATAATGGGTCATAAATCCTAAGAGCCAAGTTCTCTTTACCTTCGTGGCATTGACAATGCCAAAAACAATTTACTGCGGAACATATGTTTAAATCTGTTGTTGTTCATCACTATTCTCCTCCTGGCTGAACTTGTAAACCACAGCTGGAGACAGATATGATGGCTGCGACGTCCCAATATGAAACCTAAAATGCTGGAGTGGAGTGGGCGAGATTTGGCTTTCTATTTCCTTGAAGCTTGAAATGAACGGATGCATGCCGTGACATTTGATATTGTGTTTTTGCCTTGCATGGGGTGTCATGCTGCAGTTTGTTCAAATGTCGTCATAATGTCCATCCATCCATCAAGATTAAGAATGTCCGTAAAGTGAAAATGTACGAAAATATCAGAATACCATTTGCCTTTCTGATGAAGACGGGGAAGAGAGATGAAAGTGGTCTTCCCTTCTTCCTCTTCCGTGCACGGGTATCGCCTTGTGATCATGTACTACTTGTATCCGCATAATGGAAAAAAAAAAAGTTTCATCATATTCGCATCCTGAATATGAACAAACTGATGTTAGTTTTGATCCGTTTCGGTATGAATGCATCGGGGTCATCGTGATATTAAATGCTTCTAATTTTGTTCTAAACTTTCAAATATTCAAAACTCATGACTTATGGTGAAGTATCGTCCGCCTTTTACTATGTCTTTTTTTATTTCAATTTGTTTACTAGCACTGGCTGCACGTTTTTTTTTTTTTAAAAAATTGATATCTTATTTACATATTTGAGTACTTACAAAAATTGAATTTTTATTGAAAAAAATTAATCACAAATGAGTTAAATTATCATGTATTGTATTTTGTCAATAAAGGTGGTGGTCAAGTGGAAAAGAATATTGAGTTGAAACCCCAAGGTTCAAGGTCGTTCGACTTTATCGACACCGAATGTACAAGATACTCCTAGGTCATTGTCTGCCCATCCTTCCACTCGAGGATCAGGATCAGGATCAGGATCAGACCAAATCAAGTCACACACACTCAGGGATCTCAGTAGGCCTTGGAAGTTCCCCAATCTGATCGAAATTATCTAATTCAGGAGACAATATCCTCCATGCATCAATAAACGCAGCCACCGGCAAACTATTTTATAAGCCCACAATAAATTTTGAAAAAAATACATAATGATATTGCAATTGTATGAAATGTGCCCACAATAAATTTTGAAGAAAAAAAAAAGACATTTTTGAATGATATATACCTCTTTCCGATCACTGAAATCTGATTTCAGACAATTCGCAAGTCTGGTCACATTGCTCCGTGTTTTACATCTTAGACATTAATAACGTGCAGCATCATTGAATGGACACACTCAATTCGAGTGCTAACTATTTGTATTTCCGCAAATCGAACAACTTTACTTTCTTGCATTTACTCATCTGACTCGCCAATACGAAGATTCTGAGTCCACACATGCATTCATTGTATGCATCAGGTCGTAGGGCGTAGCCGTGGACTATTGTCACAATCCACATGCATGCATGCCCACACACTCACGTACTCCATGTCCTCGCATACAATAAACATATGTCTGACAGTACCAGGAAGTCGCTCAAACGTTTTTAATGGCTTATGACACAAAAGCAAATTTAAAACGGTTTCCGACAAAAAAAAATTATGTGTATTATTCCGACTAGATTTGCTCAACTTTCTTCGCTCTCAATCAATAGCATATCTTACTTTCAAAATTTCACGCATCTTATAACCATTACATTTTCTTGTGATTTTTTTTTGAACCTTTTTTATGGATTCGGATAGCATGCATGCAACATGCAGCTATAACTTTGAATTTCTATTACTAATATAAAATCAAGAGGTAAGAAAACTAACTCTTATTATTATGAAAACCAATAACATAAATCTAATACATGCTTCAAATTAGAATTTGCTAAAGAACTCATCTAAATAAGTATTGATTTCATCTGCTTTTTCCTGGTTGATGAAATGCCCAACATTTTCCAAAACTACAACATCTTCAAGCAGAGGAACATTTTGTTTAAACCCACCACCGTGGACATATTCCTTCACTCCTGGCGTTGTGTAAGTAAGGTCCAAATCGCCAACTATGAACTTCACCGGAACTTTCACTTGCACTCCAGTCCATGGAGCTGTTAGCTCCCAATTCCTGCATTCATTCCCACAATGTCGTAAACTATGTATATCTTTACACCACTACTCTAGCTGTTTCGTAAGGTCATCGAACATTTTACACGTACAGATCTAATTCCCGGTAATAGTTTAGTCCTCCGGTGAATCCTGTCTTTTCAAATTTATATGTGTAGTAATTTAAATCTTCTTCGGAAAACCAGCTTGGCATTGGAGGAGATGTGTTATCAGAATTTACGTCGAATGGATTTTCTTTAGGCATTACACAAGGGCCAGGTTTTCGACTTGTTATAATTTTCCTAAGAATCTCCTTCGCTCCACGCTTTGCTATTTCTTGTTCAATATCACCCGGCTCCTACAAAAAGTCATACATTTGAGGAAAAAAATTTCAAAACTTTATTTTACATGCCAAGCAAAACACTGGTCTAGTGGCAAAGTGAGACATCATATGTATCGCGTCATAGCATAGGTACAGAAAAAATAAATGAAAATTTAAATTTATGTCTAGGAACCTGAAATCGGCACATATAGTAGTTGTCACCAAAGAAGGCTCGCATTGCAGCTACTGGTTTGATTTTAGCATTCCTTGGCCGGAACGGGACGGTTAAGGAAACAAAAGCCTTAACCAAATCTGGCCTAAAGAGGCACAAATACCATCCCATCATGGCACCCCAATCATGTCCTACTAAAAAAACACCTTCAAATAATTCCAAACTCTGAATGAGTGCAACTATATCACCAACGATATGAAGACTAGTGTAGTCAGTAGGGGAAGATGGCATGGAGGACTCTCCGTATCCACGGAGATCGGGTGCGATGCAACGGTACCCTTTGGCGGATAATGCTAGGATTTGGTATCTCCATGTGTACCAAAGGTCAGGGAAGCCATGGAGGAAGAGAAGAGTTGGACCAGTTGATGGACCCTTTTCGGCTACATGGAGTCTAATGCCATTGATGCTGAGATACTTGTGGGTTATAGTCTCCATTTGTATGGAGTTGAAGTTGTTTGTTTATTTATGCCAAATGCTCAACGCAGGAGACACTGATGGTAGATGGGAGAAATACAGAACTTACAAACAGCCTTTAGTGGCATTTTATAAAGAGAAAATTAGTTTTAAATATCATGGTAGATGACATTTTATAGTCATTTTGGATTTAAATACTCATTGTAAAAATATTTTGAATTAAACATTAGTGTTTGAACCAACTTTTAGTTTTAGACACTTTCGTATAACTCCGTTAATTCGTGTTGACACGCGCCGTTATTGCGACTGGTTGACTTTAAATAAAAATAGAAAAAGTTAGTTTTAAACATCTGTTATACGTTTCATTTTAAACACTCGTAAGAGATCAAAAGTTTTGCTTTTACATCCACCCATAAGAGACAATTGTCATATTTCATAAGGGTGTTGAATTCAAAATTTTATGTACGATAAGATGTTGAAATCAAAATTTTATATATTACAGGTGCCTATGGCTAAATCTGTATCAATATTACGCGTGTAATGCACGCACATGACGGAAAAATAGACGGAGTTCTACGAAGATGTCCGTAACCAAAAGTTTGTTCAACCACGTGTGTTTATTTCAAAATATTTTTACTATGGGTATTTAAATCCAAATTGACCGTATAACGAAAATTTAAAACTAATTTTCTTCTTTTATAAACCTATGACGAGGAATACAAAATGCGAAGTTTAATATAAATATAAATTTTAGTTGATTTTAAAAGAAATCACTGCCGACCGCTAAATATAAAAAAAAAAAAAACAGTGTAGGAGTAAACAAAAACAAACACCTTATGTGTAATAAAAAAAAACTTCATGATGTGGTGGGCCGAAACCCCGGACGTAAGCCCACTTATTTCAAAGCACAGCCCAAATATAACTAGGGTTTTGTTCTGTCGGTCGTTGTATGTCAACATATATAACCAACACCAAAACCAATGCCAGAATTTTACAACAGCTGCACAGGTAAACTCTTTATTGAGGATCGTCGTTTCTGGTTTTGATTTTCAGATTGGTGTTTCTTTTAATTTTTATGTTTTGAATGGAGGATTGCTATGATGATACTTACGACTAATCCCAGCTCATTACGAGACCTGGTTTGTCTGGGTCAAGGAATATACTTTGTTCTAAAACATGTCTGAGCAATTTCTGCATGGTGTTTTGATGATTTGATTTTTAATTTTAGCCTTCCCTGTGATGTATATGAAACCATGCTAATTCTGATTGTAAGTGACTGAAAAAGCTTCGTTTTTTTTTATCTGAGGGAGATTTTTTTATGATGAGGATCTTAAACTTAACTAAGGGCGTGTTTATAAATTAATTTTGAAAAAAAAATTGAGTTTGATTTTGAAATAGATTTGAGTTAAAATTTTAACTCATTTCTTCTTAATTCAAACTTCAAAACCTCTCCACCATTTTTTTTCTATTGCTAATTATTAGGCTTGGTCATTCTCCTTCATCATGAGTAGGAGTTCTTTATTGGTCCTCCTATGGTGTGTATGCTGTGTCTTTCTCCCGCTTCGGTGTGGAGGTGTTATTTCTTCCTGTGCTCGAGTGATGCGATATTAGCGGTGTGATAATGATCTTCATTGATAGAAGGCGTCCGATGCGGTCCTTGCTTCAAAGTTGTGCAAAATATATATCTATCAAAGAAGTTTAGATAGGCTTTATGAGATATATTGTAATGTTTGTAATATGTTATGTGATCTATAAGCGATGATTGTAATACCCTTAAATCGAAAAAAAAAACTTTAAAACCTCTCCAAAATTTCAAACCTTCCTCCTAAGGTCACTTTGAGGTTTCTAAAATCTCAAAATCACATAAACGCACAAACACCTATATCCATCTCTCTTCTTCACCCGAACCAACCCCTTCAAACCTCCAACCACTGCAACTCATCACCAACGACCAACGCAACCCACCTCCGACCACCTCAACCCACCATCGCCACCGCAGCAGTCTCAATTTCTCAGAACCGTAGCAACAACCACCACCGCAGCAGTCTCCGCTCTCCCGTTCCAAATCTCACACCCCTCTCCAACCTCATCCCATTCATCGTCATCCTCTTCTTCTCTCAATTTCAAACCCACAATCTCATCCTTTCTCCTTCGCTCCCCTCTTGTCAACAACCTTGCTCGTTCCTTATCCGCCGCTACCATGGACGCGCCCGTATCTTATCAGAGCACCTCTGACTTGCCTGGATTGATGGTCAGTTTCACACTTCTGATTCAATTGCAAGCAACTTCATTTTAGAATTTCTTTTTAGTAAAGATGAGATTTTTATGTGTGTGTGTGATGGATTTGTTAGACGAAGTTTATGGTGGATATGTCATGTGAAGGTTGTGTTAAAGCTGCGATGAATCAATAACTGAATGTCCAAGGTATGTGTGTTTGTCTACGTTTGCTTGTTTGGGTGCGGGTGCGGCTGAGGCTCTGACTTGTATATTGTGTTTGTGTGATGGATTTCTGATGGTGGTTTTTTGTTGACATTGTGTTTCAT
>JAWWMW010000854.1:0-12912 GCA_035048345.1 Echeveria elegans
TGAGAAATATATATGTAAAAAAATTGGTCAAATACTCGGTCCAATACAATTAAATATACGGTCACATACATTTAAATGAAGTCATATGGTGTGTAGTGTAAATAAAAGTATGGGGAGGGGTATTTTTATCAAATGAAGTTTTGTTTTATTTTGTTTTTATTCTTATTTTGTTTTATTATCCTATAGCGACGAAAAAAAAGTTTTAACTATTGGCGTGTTGAGGACATTAGCCTATTATTATGATAGATTGTTAATGGATTTCATTAATCCGTTAACAAATTCTTAATAAATTTTACTTCCTCCATCCTAGATTATAGTTCTTTTTTCCATTTTGATCGTTTCAAAATATAGTTCACATTTTTTTAAATGGAATGTTTTCTACCCTAACAAATACATTTTCTTAAAATTTGTGATCAGAGCACAACAATAAATGAGGACAGATGGAGTACTATTGTGCCACCTCTACCTACAAACAATCCTTTTGATGGGTATTCGTTTCGTTTTCAACCCAAACACAAACAAATGCTGAAAACCATTTACTTTTTACTCTCTATCCTATAAACTACGGGCCGTTTAGGGTTTAGGCATTCTACTCTCTCTGTACACCCTTTTATTCCCTACCTCGCCATTGCTGTGGGTGGAATCGTGCAATCACCAATTGGCGACACATGGTTTTCTATGCACGTTTTCTTCATTTGGTTGGCGTAAACAATTTCGATTCATTTTTTTATTATTATTATTAAAAATCGTGCAACAAGTTACAGTCTAGCGGGTGGCATAAACATTGATATTGTCAGTCTCCAAAATGATACTCCCTCCGTCCACTTTTGATCTTCCTATTTGGGTTGATGACATGGTAATTAAAGAAAAATAAGAGTGTGAAAGTAAAAATAAGATAAAAGTAAGTAAGAAAAAGATAAAGTAGGAAAGAAAGTATATTGTGAGGGGAATTAATTATCATAAAAGGAAATAGGAAGAACTTTAGGAACACCCGAATAGAAAAGTAGGAAGAACAAAAAGAGGTGAGAGGGAGTACAATGCAAGACCATTGTTTTAGCCACTGATATTAAACCAAGAACAATTTGCCTGACCCTCTGATTCTGGCACACTCCACGGCTGCTGACACCCAATATACATCACCCTTGTTATTCCTAATGACACAGGCGATTCCTGCCTTTGAAGAAGATGCGCTGCATCAAACGTTAATCTTGAAAGATACCAGGAGGAGGTGAGGACCAAGAGATTTCCGTAGCTTGAACTGAAAGCAGCAGAGATGGGGGCAGATCCTGTGGATGAAAACACACATTCTCATTATACCGTCCGCTCTATGGATAACCTGGGAACTATCGTGATACTGACCACCATGCAACACTGTATTCCGATTATACCAAATCAACCAACAAAGAAGCAGGCATCTAGTAAACTGAGCAATATCCATTTGATGAAACCAACTAAACAAATTTATTTAGCCCATCAACAATCTAACAAAGCATGCCTATATAATCCTCCTTAAAAAAAGCCACAAAGTAAACAAGAAGTCCATTGTGAAAATAACTCTCTCCATCCAAATAATTTAACTTTACTAGGAATATTAAATTTCCAGAAAAAAAAACATTGATTCCAAGTCTTGAGGAAGTGTTTCTATTGAGAAATACTGAATTTAGAAGTTATATACTGATAATGTTAAATTGTCAGACGAAGCCTTTCCATCTACTTGTACCTTGATATCAAGAGAAACCAGTCTTTACCATCTGAGGCGATGGTTGACACCCTACAGAAGCAGATAATGTATCAGATGACCGATAATACTTGGCCTGAAGTGAAGTAATCTAGCAACCAAAGAATGGGGAGTGTTGATGAAACGACCAATCTGTTTGTTCATAGACTTTATTCTTAAATAACCATTCCTTCTTCTTTTTTTGATTGAAAAATTACACATTTGCCAAAGAACGGCAGGCAAGGGAAAAACGAGCAGGAGAAGATCAAGCTAAGTGGCGAAAGCAAGGTAAGCGAGGTAATGCAGACGATTTTCCCCATCACCAGCGCTCACTTCTTGCCTTTCGAGCAAGGTGAATGGTTTGAGATTGACCATTCATATCCCACCAAAGCTTTCGAAATAATCTGAGACATTTTATGAAGAATCTTATCCGGGACCAAATAACAAACATTATATACTGAGGTAAAGCATATAACACAGACTTTATCAAAACTTCTCTATCTCCCATTGGTAACTTCTTATAAGACCAAATTCGAACTTTACTCCAGATTTTATCACATTAAAAGTTGTCGATCTGGCACAACAGTGGAAAACCAAGGTGTTTATCTATTCTGAAAGAGTGTTTAACCCTTTAACAATTTACAAACCTCTGAATTCACTGCCTCCTCATTGTTTTTGCTAACCACCAGCTCCGAGATTTGGTATAGTTTATCCACTGACCAGAGAGAGCCTCATACTCAGACAGGATGTCCTTAATAATTATTTTGTGAATGCAGTCATCAGCGAGTTATAGAAGGTGCTTTTCTACATACATTGATACCTCCTAAGAGACCAGCATTGACTACTTGTTTAATCTTATGACTCAACCAATCTGCGCATAGTATGAACAAATATGGAGACGGGTCTCGCTCCGTGCCGGTTTGAATGAGGCTGACAATTCCCCATTTAGTTTGACCTGGTAGGAGACTGAAGTGGACATAATAATTCTGTTAATTTATTTAAGGCTGAAACCCATCATGTTTTCTAAAAATGACCATTCTATTCTATCGTAAGCCTTGGACATGTCTAAGTTTCAGGTATCCGAAGCTAGACTTTTAGTTTTGATCTAATGAACATAATGGGAAAATTCATTTGCACTTATAAAGTTATTTGAGAGGCACCTGTCGTCCCGATAAAGATGCGGAGGAAATATTGCATCGATTTCGAAATCTCTTCCAAATTATCTGAGATTGATCTAACCTTTTTAATAATCCAGACTGCTCAGAAGAAATGATATCCGGGAGAATACCTAGCAACCTATTTGCCGTAGTCTTTGAAACTACCCTTTGCCAACACGTTGATGAGACTTATGGGTCGTACCTCCTGCATTGAAGAATTCCTTTTTTCTTAGGGATTAAAACAGTTAAAAAGTCTCATTATTTCTATCATCCCAGACACCATTATTTAAAAAGTTCAACGCTAATTAAAAGAAATCGTCCTTAACAATATACCTACATTTCTGTAAGAATATTGTGGACCATCCGAACCTGGGGCTTTCAATGGATGTAACTGGAATAAGGCTGCAGTGATTTCTTCCCTTGTGAACTCCATATCTAAAATATCATTGTGAGAATTAGTAACACAATGTTGTATAACCCTATCCCAGGCAACCGATCCAGTATGAACTTTAAAATTGAAAGCATCAACATGAAAATAGTCTGTTTAAATATTTACTTTTACAAAAAAAAAAACTATCACTTTACTTTACTAATACTATAAACATGACAAGGATATTTATTACTATCTTTAATCAGTCTGTTTTTTTGATGGAAGAAAGTATTTTCTGATGTTGCCACTGCCACTTTCCTTGGTTGCGCGTGCACCGCCACTTTTAGGCACGATACTGCTTGCAAGCAGTTGCCGTTTTTGAGCTTGAAGCCACATACGCAGCTCATCTTGAATCTCCCGGGGCAGTTCATTCATCACCGCAGGATCAATCTCATCCATCTTGTACTCCCATGATGATCTTTGCCTTTGGGCTTGTTCTTCTACTCTGGAGCAAATGTGCAGTCCATTATGCTTCTCACATCTTTGGAGCTCTGCCGTAGTACAAAATTTAGCAATATAAAAAAACTTGCAAAATTTGGCTGTTATGTAATTCCAGCTTTACAACGGGGAAATTGAATCCTTAGATATAAGCAAAGACAGATGAAACTGTAACCTTTGAAATTGTTAGCAGTATTTTCATTGCCAGGCTGCTGAGTGGAACCACTGTGTTGGAAGAAACTCACGATGGAAGATGTTCCCTGCTGCAATTTTATCCGCAGCATATAACCCAATGAAAACATGATAATGACTTGAAACGAGGAACCTATAGAGTATCAATGCTAGTTGCCTTTTTGCAATTTTAGTCGCATGTTTTCCGGTACTTGCTTTGTTAATGAAAATACTAACTAACAACTGCAACCGCTGATAAGCATTCAACATACAGAATAAAAGAGTTCACATCTAAAGTAAATCTTGGTCATTGTACAAATTATCAATCAATCTTGTCTAAAACCGATACTGACAACCCATTTGCTGGTTAAAAAATTAGTTAAATGCAATCTAATGCAATAGCAACACATGGGTGGTGAGAAGGACACAGACCTGACTCTTTCTTTTCTGTTCATGTCTGTTCCTATCGTATTGGTCAGAAATCGTACTAGTTTCATCAGGAGGAACACAGGATTTCATGTCATCTAAACTTGAACTTGGCTCAGAATCCTTCCCTGCAATAAAAAGGGAGAAGCTGTATGATGACTGTTGGTCTGTTTGTCTGATGGTGCTTCTAGGAAGAACATTAAGGAGGCACAGAAATTTACTCTTGAATATCTTAACAATATTATAAACAATTCAACTAAAAATATGGTTAGATCACTAGTGTCACTGCACACAACTGGTAAAATTACCTGAATGTGCGAATGAAGCTGCGCCTTTGGAGCAACTGGCAGCTTTCATCTCTGAGGAACAGTGTGGGTCCTGGTGTTGAAAATATCTTCCAGTTGTAGATGTTCCCTGAATTAAACAGTTCTGATATCTATATCAGCTGCGATGGAAAATAAAGTCAATAATTAAATGTGCATCGTGAGTATTCTGATATCTATGGTTTGGACCTGAACCTGACTCTGTTTATTCTGTCCCTGACTGTTCAAATTACAAAGGGCAGACCCGGTCATGGCCCCCTTTACAAAACGCTGATCAGAGTCATTTCCTGAAACAAATATGGAAGTTATTTCAGACTGCCTACAGTTGCCCTTGCAGGCTTTACAACACCGAAATTGCATCCTTAGCGTATAAACAAAGATGGAGATGAAAATTTATAACCTTTGAAATTGTTAGTAGTGTTTACACCGCCAGCCTGCTGAGAGGAACCACTGTGTAGGAAGAAACTCATGATGGAAGATGTTCCCTGCCGCAGAATTTTTTAATCAGCTACATGTAACCCAATGAAACATGATAGTGACTCCAAATGAGAAAATATAGAGAATCAATGCTTCTAAGTTCTAACGTGTTCGCAATTTGAGTCACATATGTACCAATACTACCATTGTCAACGAATACTAATTAACATCTGCTGATAACATAAAAAATAGAAACAAGTTCAGATCACGTAAATTGTCACCATTGTAGAACATATCCATGAATCTTGTACAAAACAGACACTGAGAGATCAATTTTTGTGGCTAAATAATTAGTTAGATGAAATTTCATGCAAGAGCAAAACGTGGGTGGTGAGAAGGAAACAGACCTGACTCTTTCTTTTCTTTTCTTGTCTGTTTCTATCGTATTGTGCAGACATCGTACGAGTTTCCTCAAGAGGAACGCATGATTTCATGCCATCTAAATTGAAACTCGGCTCAGAATCCTTCCCTGCAATGTATACTATTAAAGAGGCACATATATTTACTCTTAACATTTTAAATACACCGTTCATCTAAACGTGCAGTTTAGATCACTTGAGTCACTGCACACTGCTGGAAAAATCACCTGACTGTAACAACGAAACTGGGCTTTCGGAGCAACTGGCAGCTTTCATCTCTGAGGAATAGTTTGGGTCCTGGTCCTGAAAATATCTTCCAATTGTAGATGTTCCCTACAGTAAACAGTTCTGATAAGAGATTTCTTTATCAGCTGCGATGAAAAGTGAGAAACCAATAATTAAATGTGCACCCTGAGTATGCAGTTTTGACAAGAACCTGACTCTGTTTATTTTGCACATGACTGTCCAAATCACAAAGAGCAGACCCTGTCCTAGTCTCTTCAAGAGGTATCTTTTCTTTAGAGCCCTTTACAAAACCCAGATCAGAGTCGTTTCCTGAAACAAAATGGAAGTTATGTCAGATTGCCTATGAATTATGATCGATGTACAATTTTGAGTACTGAGGAAATCCATTTAAATATGAGCAAATAAGAACTAAGTACGCAAACTCTCATTTCTCACTATATAGTTCATCCTTCCAGGAATTATTTTCATTTTCCCAATGCCGTAAACAATACTTACACGGCACATATGACAAACAAATTAAATTAATCATATGACAACAAAAAGGATTACCTTCAATGTAACTGTTGGCCTCAAAATCCGAAGTATAATTTTGACCCCGGCCTTGAAAATATTTCTTGATTGTGCATGTTTCCTTAAAAAGACCATTATGACTGCCATATAAGCAGAAATGACATAGAAGTAGCTAATAATTTCTCGCAAAGCATGATGAAACACTTATTTATCCATTGGAAGCTTGCATACACTTCCGATCAACTGTAATTAATTTAGAAAGTCATGTCCCTTATGATTCCAAAATTAGTAACGTTCTGAATATGACACATGGAGGGCACCAGTTTGAACACTCAAGTTGGCGTAAGAAAACAGAGAGACACGCGGCGAAAGGTGTTGGACTTGAGACGCATAAGTAACAAGCCTCCACTAAAGGAAAAAATAATCTAAATCATGCATCCATGTCACTGATAACCATAAGTGAATGCTGTGAGCCTGGGAATACGGCAGTTGCATAAGAAAAACCAGATAATCTTGTCATGCAGCTAAAGTTGATAGAACTGACGCAAAAACCACACTTACCGCGGGTATACAATCAATTTTGCTTGCCGAAACAGAGAGTCCAGTTATTCCCCAATCATTTTCCAGGGCTTGACCCTTAGTCTGGCATGCACCCAAAAATTCGCGCAATGCAGCATGGAATAAACTGAAAGCATCTTCTTGAATCTTGGCAGTCCCATATCTTAGAGGACAAGATTTAGAAGGAAATTTTTTGTGTGAATCTGGCTCACTGGACTGCAAAAACAGTACAGAGCTAGTGAGAACAAACACTTTCATTACAAGAAGAAACTAATGCTAGTTCAACAGCTTGCAATATTGAGATGACTAAGAAGCACATTGTAAATGAAACATGAACCTTATATGCATTGGCATGGAGAGTGAGAGTGCGTGCAATTCGCTTGTTTTTGTCCAAGTCTGCCTGTAGACGCTCGCTCAAATCTTCACAGAGATCATTAAGCCAGCGATGAACCTATGATGAAAGTAAGGACAACAATCATCAGGTCCACAGGAAGATTTAGATAATAAGAATACTTCAAAATCACTATATTACATGTAATGACCAAGCGAGAAAGCTTCTGTAGCGTCTATTATGTAGCATTTGAAGTTGAAATTTATAAGTCAACAGGTGGGAACTAGCAGTTTATTAGCGAAATCAATGCTTAAAAACAAAATAAATAAGAGAAATAGCTACAAGTACGTGACTACCACGTATTTGATGATAAAATACAGCATCATGAAAAAATCCATAGCATTATTCATCTACCACCTAAAGGATGCTTACAGAACTGAGGGTCTTCAAGCTTTGACGGCCGGGAAATGTCTTCCCAGAACCATGGCTCTTAGGAAGCAGCCTGCCTTGCACTTCATCCCCGCTGTTTCCTCTAGCAATATTCCAAAGCCAGGTTCTAGAGGGCAGACCAGTGTAGGTTTAAGAAATAGTATTGGATATACAAGTTTGTACACTCAATAGGAACTTGTAGCCTAGAGTAGCTGTCTTAGCGCAGGTTTATTCAGCTTATTAAAAAATGAAATCATTCAGAAACTCGATCACCATAATATCGTGTATTAAATATTCTTGAATTTGAAATTTTAGACAGGGACAGTAAGCAGTAAGCACTATCAATGGCAGATCCAGAACATTACCTCAACTCAGGTATTTTTTTACAAAGAAATTTTTTATTCAATTCGAAAAAATATGATAAATACATGAAAAAGTTGTGTAGAAAGTATGAAATTTGTATCATAGATTCATAGCTTGAGATCAAATACTTCACGTTACTTAAGTTTCACATTGGGAAATAAGTTAGCGAGAAAAGGACCTGTATGTATCAAAATTCAAAAGACCTTTATATGGAGAGGAGAGGACCGGGAGTCATAACACTTAACTCAACAAAATAGCAGTACTATAATAAACTCTATTCAATTAGAACAAACAACATTAGTTAGTGTGTTTCGCAGCATAAGCTCACCCAGTATTTGCACCATAACGTTCTTGTAATTTTCCTTCAGAGAACTGCAACAGATCCCCAACAGTTTTCACACCAAGATCCATCTGTAATGAATCTCCCAACTTTCCACCCAGTTGTTTCCTTTATATGAAAAATATGGTGATAAAAATCAAAACAATGCTTAAAAAAGAGGCAGTGGAATCGTTATTTTATATATGAGGATTATTTCATGAAAAAAAATTCAATATCATGAGCCCAATGGATTATTTGACTTAAAGTCATTTCTACTTCTCCAGGAAACATCAGTACGGAATTTTTTATAGCACTATTTTCCTCTTCGATTTTTCTCCACTCACCAAAGCCTTAGCTTTGGACCCGTGCTCCAGTGAGCCATTTTTATCATAAAGTACTTGGTAGAGCTCTGCTAAAGAACACAACTTTCAAATCAATAACAAAGAATTATAAGATTTTCAACCCCAGTTAGTAACAAAATGTTGGTTGCATCATCCCGTCATAGACTACATGCATTCTATGTGTACTTGGCAGATCCCAGTGATATATACCGACTAATAAGCATAAACAACTAGGATTACCAAGGAACTCTTTTTGCTCAGTGTACGCTCAGGTTCATGCAACACAGGCACGTTAGGGTGATTAATGATACTTTTCTTGGCCGAAAGAGTTGGTCTGACCACAGGGCATGTGCAGGAATACAATGAACACAATCATAACAATAAACAAGAAGGTCAAATCGGGTAAACTTGCAACGGATACTTACATTTTCTTTATCGGCAAAGGATCAAGTAGATCTTTCACAGCTGAATGAGGAACAATAGTTTGCTGAGCAGGTTTATTCATGCCACTTGCTAATTTGGCAAGCATCTGGAAATGATGTCATGCCTGAGGTTCAGTAAGTATATCTTTGTTACATTAACTAGAATATGATAAACCCATGAAATAACCTTATTGTGAGCAACACCCGCAGAGCATGTGAATTGAGTTTCCTCCAAAACCTGCCTCCTCAATTCAGCAACGATGATTGCCCCACAAGCTAATAACTTATCACGATGATCACCATTATTGTCACAAAGCCACTTTCTAACACGTTCCTTGGCATCATCGCCGTCATCCTGTTCATGTACCAGAATTCAGTTAATTAAACATACCAATAATAGCTTTTCTATAAGTTTTCCTTACTTCATCGAGCCCCAAAATATGTGATTTTAAAGCTTCTTCATCAAGCCGTTCGAAACTCTCAGGCGGGCTTTCAGCCAGCATCGCTTCAGCAGCATCAGTGAGGTCAAGATATACTTCATCAATTGAGGCCCGCTCGCACCGACCCTTCCTGGAAAGTATAGTCACCACCTGCAGACAACGGATAAATATTTCTGAAACATATCAAATAGTGAGATGTAAGACTGAAAAATAGTTATCTTCAGGTTCCGAGACCTCTGATCCTGCATCATGGTATATAGTAAGGTCAGCTTTTCCACGGGCAACAGGGACTTGAATAAGGTGAATATTTGGGCAAAGTTTCTTTGCATCATCACCTCGCATGAAACTGAAACCAAGCAACAATTAAATTGGCAAGTTTGCATTCTGAAATAAAAATGTGGACAAAATCACTAGGTATAATAATAATGCAGAAACGGACCGCTTAACCCCAAATTTACGGGCTTCATAACCTACAGCAATGAGACCCCCACCTTTCCAGGTGTTATACTGTACAACAGCAGCAGGCTGGCCTCTTAACTCTAGCTGTCTCCTTTGCTCAGCTGCAAGCACGCAGTCACTCAGTAATTAGAGTACAACCGCAATATTTGATATTGTGCACAAATGACAACATCGGCATACAGCATCAATGCATCATAATCATTTAATTTGCTTGCAGATTCAAGTAGAAATCCAATGGTTGCTATTTAGGGTTCTGATAAGATATGGGTATTTAGAATAGTAGTTTGAAGAAAAGGGCCGTGGAAGAAGGAGGTGGTACCTTGAACATAGAAGCAGTCCATGTCGACATGGGCGATGACTCTGGCATCGGAACTTTCAGGTCGCGCCACGGGCATCTCTTCTGCCTCCAATTTTTTACGAAACTGAAATGAGAGGCATCGGAATCCGTCGAATTCAGATCGGTTGAAGAATTAGGTTACCAGAGGAAAGGGGGTCGAATTCGTCGGATTGGCCTCCGTCTTTTGCTTCATGACGCGATCGCTTATTCCTCATCGACGGAATTGACTCGTCCTCCATTCGGATCATCGGATGTATATGTAAAAAAAATTCGAAAATCCAGGGTGGGCACGTGCCCCCTCTGGTCTCAACGTGGCTCCGCCACTAATTCGATGTGAGGTTTTGTGAGATTCGACAGAGCACTACGCCAGATATAAGTAGGAAACGGAGTTCAAAGCTAACCTTAAATCCTTGATTGGAGCATCTCTTTCATATGAAAGTATTTGGACAACCCTTATCAAACTCTTTGAATCCAAGCACATTTACTTTTATTTATTATAAAGAATCGCTCCACAAACTGATGAAAATACTTGCTACTTATCTCTCTTATTATCTTCATTTTTTATGCCATCGTAAACCATAAATGAATCAAACTTATTTTGAGTGTTGTGATCCGGAGAAATTAGCAAATTCTGAAGACTTTGTCTTGGAAATGTCCAGGATCGAATTTAACTTCAACACTTGCATCAGATAGAGTTTATAGAACGAAACTAAGTTGGTTGTCAAAGATTTAACATTAAGACAATGCAAGTGTATCTATCTAACGGCTAACATGCAAATAACGAAACTAATTTAACAAATTATAATTTCTTCAATAAGGGATAATCCTTCAAAAACATTTGTTCCAATAGCACGTCATTCTCATTCCGATGTGTCCAAAAAACCTCAACAGCCTGTAACCACGAGCACATAGCCCTTCACTAGGAGTATGGTTGAACATACATAGTCAAGTGATAAGAGTTTGTTTCAGATATTACCAGAGTATCTTGAGCAATGATAGATGCAATCGTTAGCAAGGCTTCCTTCAAATCTGCACTTCTATTGATGGATGGAAGTTTTTGCAACCCTTTGAACGCTACCAAGATGGTGACCTAACACAAAATTGAACATTAACAAAGATCTAAGAGATGATGAAAACTCATAACCAAAGTAGATAAACATACACATAAATACTGGCATAAATTTTTTTTTTTTTTTAAAACAACACTTTCTAAATATAGAGACGATATAGCATATAATCCTTACTGAAGAACTATATACCTGAGTCAATAAGGAATGTATTAGTAATTACATGAACGTATGTAAGCTTCATTGCGCTATCAATAATCAATGTACAGAAACTAATTAGTATTCGCAAACCTCTTATAAAAACACCAAATTTAAGCATGCAATAAGCAAGACGATTAAGGTCATTAAACGGACAAGACAATGCATTACTAATTACTATACATGCGTCAAGATAGATGAACACATGAAAAGAATTTACCACAGTGTGCTCGTTGTTAAATCCTTCATAGTTGTGATAAAAAGAGCTTGGAGTCCAAATATTTTGAACATTAAGTTTTCCACGCTCTTCGATAGAGAGTAATTCAATTCGCTTCTTCCACTCAGTTGGGCTCATCGCGACATCCACCTACAAATTATTGGCATAACAGTCTATAACTAAGACAGATATGCATAACATCAGTTCCAGCCTCCAGGAACTCAAACATTAAGCTAAACACCAAATACAAGATGGTGGGCTACTTACAGAAGAATAACCAGAGATGCAGTAGTCAATATGTCGAAGCAAAGCCATTGATAATTCTGTAAACCAGAAGACATATTAATATTGAGCTTTTGTTAAAATTAGCGTTGTCAAAAGATGGCAGCATATAATGGGCGTGTTTACCGACCGGTGGACACATGGTTTAAGCCCTCAAGGGTGGATGCATCAACAGCATGAGCAATATGATGAAGTTTCTTTTGAATGAGTGAGCAACCCATCCCCAACAACTCAACCTAGGGCATACAAATATATTACTAAAAAAAAAAAAAGTGAGGGAGGTAATTTCATTAAAATAAATCATCAAATCACCATCACCTGAAGCTTGATGACACAAGTTGTATTCTCATGGATCATCCTTGGAACCTCCATTGAAGCAAGGGCAGCTAGCCAAGTCAGATGTATCAGTAGAGTAAAAACTACAAAAGTTTCAGCTGGAATAGGACCTCGATACATGACAGCATTAAAAGCATGAAGGGCTAAAACTTTCCAGTTCGACATCAGCTTATCCGTCCTCAAGTCGTTAATTACATCCAAAAAACGATTTTTGGAAACATCATCATCATCATCATAGACTGGAGGATGCTGATTTTTTGACGAGAGGATGCATTTAATGGGGATCCTCCTCCTTGAAAGCTCGATTCGCGATTTGCAAGCAGCAGACAGAAGAATATTATTACTACGATGGTGATGATTCCGTTTGACTGGATTGAACTGGAGAAGCAGCGAAACGGTGGCCATCGACGTACGTGAAATTAGGGTTGAGATTTGAGAAGACTAGGCAATTATATACGCGGTCGGACCGGACATTAAATTTGGGGTTTATTACCGAAAACCACCCGTAAAATACGGGTTTTTTCAATAGCCACCCGTAAAAAGTGATATTACCAATTAC